>CAWVNZ010001440.1:0-22000 GCA_963930735.1 Dioctria linearis
AAAACTAAAACTAAATAAATATCCCCGCCGTTTCCCCTCCCCCTACGCCTCCCCCTAAAAAAAAATCAAAAAACGTAGTACCCTATTGTCCTTCTAAGCGATTGTGTAGAAACCGCTTTGACATCAAGTAAATCAGATGGATGTCTTCGGAGATTACCCCTGCAAACGTTTTTGTACATGTATAGGACAAAATTGAGACTTAGGCTCCCTCCATTCCGCCCCTCGCCTATCAGTGACTCCACCCTAACCACCTCTCAGCGAACACTTGTAGCCCCCGATGGTAGCTTTCATTTAAGTCCTTAATGAGCTCTGTGCGCGTATTCGATAAGGAGTTATAAGCAAAAGAAGTTGAAATTTTGCCCTCCTGCCCCACCGGATGCGAGCCCCTCTCCTAAAAACCAACACCACTAAAAGATGCTCGACATCGAGATGAATACACCCACAAAAAATCGAAAAAAATATATATATTTAAATAAAAAAACAATGTTTCTTTTAGATGTCGCCGCTGCGGCGACAACGGATTAGTAGCTTATCTTACTATGTCGCCCTAGCGGCGACAACGGTGCTCTATGTTTACCTTACATTGTCGCCGCAGCGGCGACAATGGAGTGCAAAGGGAGTGCAAGCTTTAGAAAAGGCGAGATGAAATCGGCCGAAACTCTCTTGCGGTTTTGACCAATTTCATACATGTCAGACTTCAATCTTAATTCAAGCTACGCCTGCCAAGTCGTACGTCACGTTGGTTTTCGATAGCTTTCAATATATATTTCGAAATACTAATTTCTAACAGACGTGGAAGAAATCAAAACAGTATTTTTAGGATTCCATTTTAACAAAATAATGTCAATTTAGAATTAAAATTTTCATTATGTTCGAATTGATTTCATAATGCAAAAGAGATGGAGCAGTCTTTCATTTCGAAGGTGTCGGTAATAAATATGAATTTCTATTCTGGGATTTTTCAAATCCAATTCAAATTATAGAAAGTTTCTCATTTAACACGATTTCGTAAAGCTGAATCCACTCTACTCTGTCATTGCAAACGCTCATTTATATGGATGACACACTTGGCACACATATTTGACTCCATTTAATTAAAAATGAAATAATTATGGAGATAGTAAGTATGGCTAGGTCTAGGATATTATTTAGGTTCTCGCAGTTTTAAAACAATACCCGCCCAAACGTGACATTTCCATTCGGAAAAACCCATTTTAAATATTTAAGAAGGAAAATCTAAAAGAAAACAAATCTAGTTGACATCCACTGCAATCTAGTTCCATTCTATTTTTCTTCAGTTCAAGAAGAAAAATAATTTCTTAATTTCCATTTCTCACTTTACTTAGTATCCTGAAAGTCTTACAATCAGAATTTCCAGTTCGACGGACAAAAACTGTTATCTCACGATAGAAGAAGATTTCCAGAAAATTTATTTTTTTCTTATTACTCACATTTTCCGTATAAGTACACATGTGTGTGTGAGTGTATGCACTTGAGTTTGATATTCGCCTAGAATATCTGAGAAAATAAAACAAGGAATAATGCTCAAAGGTGAAAACTTATTTGCTCCTTATGCCTCGACAGGTGTTAACAATGGTTACTCGAAAATTTCCATTAAGAAAGCCCCTGGCAACGAAAGAAAAGAAAAACCAAAAAAGTTTTTAGATGTAGAGAGATAGAGAGAGATACACAGAGAGAGGGTGCCTCTGGGTTCCTCGGAGATCGTAAGGAGCTTGTATAGTCACTCATCTCATATACACAAAGGGCATCAGCTGTGTTTACGAAACGTTACTCAATTCACTTCCTTTCAGGATAAAGGCAACAAATGCTTACTATGTGTTCCCTAAAAAGCCACTTTCGTGCTCATATGTGAACAGGATTTAGTGAAATATTTATAAAATGTACGCCTGATGGACAACGGGGTATTCGTGCGAACACACTTTGTGCGTGGCTGTGGGTGTGTGTGTGTGTGTGTACTTTATGACGGATCAGGACTATTACGAAAATTATGGGAAATGGCTTAAAAGCCAACAGGGGTCTATTGGACATTAACTTTAAAGGTAAATGAATTTTCAGATCATTTAACAGGATTAAGGGTAGGATTATAAGGTATAGGGAGGGTGGGGAGTGGGGAGGGAATTTTATTACTAAATGATTTCGATAGCGACCTTTCTAGTCCTATTTATCGTTTATTAGATACACGAATCTTGTTGCCAGGTCATATGGAAAATATGATAATAGAAAAGCTGCTAAAGCTTTTTAAGCGCTGATTCAATTCAGAATTTATTCTGTTAATTTTGTAAGGATTTTAAAATTTTCGTGTATAGAGGGCGTTTTAATAAGGACTTGTAGGGTGGGTGTTGATTTGAATCAAATCGAAGTCGTCGACACAAAATTATCTTTGTCGTTGAAGGTAATTTGGAGAAAGTGCTTTTAAATGTGAACACAACGACCCTTAGCAAGCACAATGATAGCTAATCCGTCACAATTAGATAGAAAATTCAGAACATGAATTACGTTTCCATAGAATTTCTGAAAAGTTTTCTATGGTAACCGCATCAATCAAGCTAAAGAATCTTCTTCTATGGTATTATCTGCTATCATTCAGTTTATATGATGTCTCCCACTTACCTAGCTCAGGTTCGAGTATACTCAAACTTATCCCTACAAATTATATATAGGTACTTACCTAGATAAAGTACAAAGTTAAGTGATTGTGTTGCTTGGATGCGGGTAATTATCTCAAAATGTGAGATTAAAGGTATCCTCATTCACCTTGAAACTAATTTTAATTTATTTAATTTGGAAACACAGGATAATTCAATTATATGAGAGAAAATTCTCATCTGATTACCTTCAATTGAGATTTTAAACAATTTAGAAAAATTTATTGGCTAAAAATTGTATACTCGTTTTGTTCCCCACTCTGGGGGAAGAATAATAATAATAATAATAATTTATTCATTATGGTTATGTACACAAGATTTGCAATCTTATATGGTACTAAAAAGAAAGTATAACTATAAAAGTAATGATATACAAATCCAAGAGAAATAGAAATAGATTCAATAATTGACTGAAAGCAAGTAACAAAAAGTAAAAGTAAAAGAGATTCAATGTTGTAATAACGAAATAATGATATAAAATGAATTTACATCCGTTTAATACTAATTTTATATTGGGAAGTATTCTTAGCTGAACTAAACTTATACTAATAGTTGAGAGAAGAAAAGGAAATAGAAATGACAGATTAATATGTAGCGATGCAATAAATTCTTTCATACTTTCTTTCTATATCATGACAGATCCAATATTCTCTTTGAAAGCACCGACAGAGCCCCTAAGCTGAATACAAGCAGGAAGTGAATTCCATAGCCTCTCGCAGTCTGAACAAGGTAGGAACCTTTCATCACTGTTTTGTGAAAACGCGGAATAATTAGGTTTAAGTTTCGTTGTGAGGTTGCAAACACCAAATTTTCTTTTAGGTAATCAGGTTTGCCCTTGTAAATCAACCTATGCATAAATACGCTTTACACTTTACGTTTTAAAGAAGTATCAAGGATGAAACGTGATCATATATGCGAAGATTATAGTTGAACCTGTTGCAACTGTTAAAAGCCACTTAAACCCTGCGCTTACAGTTGCTGTCCAAATTCATGTATACCAGACTACCATAAGTAAAATGAAGTACTATTAGCGCCCTGACCAATTTCAATTTCATATCAAGCGAGAGAACGCGAGCAAAAAGCCATAGCCTCCGAAGCCCAGTATAAATTTTGCTTAGCATCAGGTTGACATTTTCACAACATTTCATGTCATCGGTTATCACCACTCCAAGATTACTGACTTTGCTTAGAATAGGTAGTATAGCACCATTAAGATATATTGGCGGAATATCTGATTTACACAAGGGACCACAGTAAAACGAAATACACTGGGACTTGGATGAGTTAAGTAATAATCCATTGGTTGCAGACCATTCATAAATTCTACGTCGAAAACTATTTACTCACTCAATGCAATCCACCAGAAGTCCTATAGGCCTACTCAAATACAACTGTACGTCATCCGCATACAAATGCACTTTAACATCCCTTACCATTTCAGGAAGGTCGTTAATAAATAAACTAAAGAACATTGGGCCCAAAACTGACCCTTGCGGTACACCTTTTGATAGCTTTAACGCACCAGATAATCTACTGCCGATTTTAACAACTTGGGATCTATCAGAAAGGCAACTGCCTACTAGAGTGGTTGCAGACTCGCTGAAATTAAAAGCAGTAGAAAATTTTCGAAGAAAAATTACGTGATTAACACAATCAAAAGCTTTAGAAAAATCCAACAGAAAAAGAACACTAAAGAGATTTTTATCTAATGCAGCTCTTAAATCTGTAGTTATCTTCAGCAAGGCTGTTTCACAGCTATGGTATGGCCTAAAACCAGATTTCCATTTAGTTAAAAGCGAATTGTCATCTAAAAACCTCTCGAGTTGGTTGTACATAAGCTTTTCCAAGATCTTGCCCAGAAAACAGATGAGACTAATTGGTCGGTAATCAGAGAGTGCTTCTGGCTGTCGTTATTTTGCTACCGGGAGAACTGTGGCTACTCTCCAGCCGTAAGGGTAATAGGAATATGTTATGCAGGAATTAATAATATAAAGGATATAGGGATGAATAAGACGGAGTAGAAGTTTGATAAATTGAGGACGTAAGTTATCTGGACCGCTCGCATCAGACTTAATAGAATAGACAGCTTTGAGCATTTCTTCCAGACTTACATTGCGGAAACTAAACTTACTTGAGCGCTTATCATTGAATGAAACAATGGCTGTTCTAGTATCGGGTTCAATATACTGTCGAGTAGGCACATAACCATTACCACAGGATATGAAATATCGCCGGTATAAGTACTCACGCTCAGCAATAAGAACACTTATTTCTCTAGTGAACCGCGAACAGCCGCCATAGCGTTTACGTGTGCTAATCACAGGTACATATGTATCATGGAGATAGCTGGCTAAAGAAGTGAAAATTTCCACTTGTTCATCCACAGATGGGCAAATACATATATATATATATCATTCCAGGGTAGAACAGGGCATTCTTCAAACAAACTGTGTACATTTATATTGTGATAGCCACGATACGTAAAACTATTTCAGGTACGGGTAAAGTGCAAGATAATATCATAACATAAATAAAAAACTCGGCGGACTAATTTGATTGTGAAACAGCACTTCACTAGTATCAGCTGACATTAGAACATCTAGCTGTGATGGATTGGAGGTGTGAAAATATGTAGGTAATGAGTTTATTACGTTTATGTGAATCGACTGAATACAATTTAAAGAATGTCGGGAAACTCAAAACTTTCAAAAAATTGCAAAAACCAAAAAAACAATTCATTTGTTTTGAAAACTTTTTACATTTTTTTCTCGGTTTATATAATAATTTTTCAAACCTTCCAATATTGAATTAAAATAGAAATAAGAATGCAATAAGGTTGCGGTATTCTAATAAAACTATTTTTATTCGAAAATTGCAGGTCCCTCTACTAGTTCTTGTAGGTCTTCTGACAACGGATGCATAACTGTATAGTAGCAGGTAAGATAATGAATTATTGATGCATATCTGCTACACTATCAAAACAAAAACTAACTTTGTTCATAGCTTCCAATTGTTTCATACAAAAAACAGGTTTGTGGCGCACAGAACAGAACTGTACCCAACGCCTAAGTACAGTTAGAAACAACTATTGGTTGCCTCATTATTTTTGATTGTATATGTCTATGTATAAGGCTACACCAAGCCTTCAAGCTACAACCGATTTCTTCCATCAATTAGCTTAAAAAAAACCAAGAAATGTTTATTTCAAAACAATCAGTCGTATCCTATGCATGTGGTCCAATTGGATTGGATTGAAGAGAAGTTGAGACCCGGGCGGAATCCCTGCAATGCAGGCTACAACAAGTTTAACAGTGGTCCCTCCAACCTTCGTCCTGGAGGTGTTTGCCAAGAAATCTGTGTCTCTTTCCTGAAAGGGCGGACAGTGATAAAGAAAGTGCATCACCGTTTCGGGTTCGGCTCAGCATCTTCTGCACACAAGATCCACAACAAATCTTATCCTGTGTAGGTGATCCCTATGAAAAGAGTGCCCAGTGAGAATTAACACCAGAGTTCAGAGGATTGGCTTGATTAGTCCCAATAGCTTGTTCGTTGGGTTTACTGTGGTGGCGGTCCGCCCAACCGAAATATTAGCGGCAAGGTGTTTTGGTGCGATCACGATTGTCCAGGGGTTTGCCTCCGAGGCTTGAGCAAGATGAGCAAGCTCGTCCCCGTGTTGTTCCCGCCGATATCGCTGTGACATGGCATCCAAAGAACGAATACCCGGCTATTCCGGGAGAGTTAATTCAAGGTAGTTTTACACTCCTAAACCAGTTTGGAGGTTGTGAAGCGTTTTAATTAGACCTTACCAGCTACTTGGATGTCCGAACAGATAGTAATCTTCTTATTTTCAGTAGAAAAGATGCCTTCCCGCTTTCATGATGGCTATGAGGCTACTAGCAGAAAGCGCCTACTAAGATGTTGTTTTTTTTCCAGATTTGGAGCCGTCTGTGTAAATTATAGGATTTGTCAATGGCTGAAGCACCGAATCTTCTACCTACCTTCTACCCTAGTGGAATTATCGATTTGCAGTTGCATTTCAGCATAATCTTGAGTAGGTGGTCGCTGTCCCTGTTAGGTACGATGGATTGTACAAACTCAAAGATGAATTCGTGTGAAGTCCTTGTTTAATCCAGCTCTGATTGAAACACAGTCTCAGCACTGCGAGTGCTGCCCCCTTCCTGATGTGTATTTTCAATGGATGTATGTTGAGGATAATCTCCGACTGCTGATTTCTTTTCCAGTATTTTACGATAATTGGCGAAATCCATTTTTTTCCACCACACCACCGAAGCGTAGGTTAACATGGGTCGGATGATGCTAGTGTAAGTCCATAGAATCATCGGTGGACCGTGGCTTGAGTCCTCACTTCTTCCCTATGGTTCTGCAGCAAATTGCGAAGGCCCTAAGAGCTTTGTTCGTTCTGTCTTCAAGGTGTGATTTCCAGTTTACTTTTTTTATCTAGTATATGCCTATGTATTTTACCATTTCCTTTAGCTCCAAACGAGTGGAGTGAATAGAGAGCAGGTTCAAGGGGATGCTTCTCTTCTTAATAAAAAGGCATAGATCAGTTTTCAGTGGATTGATGTTCAGTCTGAAATCCATAGCCTTCTCTATAACTAGTCAGATCGTGTCTTGCACCAGTCCCTAGAGTTCGGATTCATAACTACCGGTGACTAAGATCACCAGGTCGTCTGGCTAATATACCATCTGGGTGAGTGTGAGTGATCATTCATACTCGTACTCATACTCATTGTATTCATAATAAAGGGATATTGCCTTGGGGGGTGCCCCCATGGACTCTTGTCACTCTGCTTATCCCACCCACATATGTAGTATTCAGTCATAGTATTCAGTCATATGAACGACTATCGTAACATTTCATTCACTATCCCTTCAATTTCAGAAGAGGATATACTCGATCATATTAATGGGCTTCCAAATGACTTCACAACTGGTCCTGATGGAATCCCTCCTGCCTTCTTTAAGTCATGCTGCCTTGCAGTGGTAGCTCCGCTGAGAATTTTTTTCAAAAATCGTTCGATAGTGGTTGTTTCTCTCAGCCATGGAAAAATTGTTTTATCATACCTATGCACACAAAAAGGTAGTAAAAATGAAATTTCTAACTATAGACCTATTGCAAAATTATCTTGCATGCCCAAATTATTCGAATCTCTATCATTTACTGTCAACTATCAACCTCCTGTAAGAATTTGCTCTCTTCAAACCAACATGGGTTTATTTCGGGCAGGTCTACAACTACTAACTTGCTGGAATTTTCTTTCAGACAGATTCTATTTGTACAGACTTTAGTAAAGCGTTCGTCGACAAGTTATCTCACTACGTTATTCTCCTTAAAATGGAAAAGCATGGGTTTCCCTCAACATTTCTAAAATGGACAGAGTCTTATTTAGATAACAGAACATACCAAATCTTATTTCGCCATTCCATCTCTAGAGTTTTGTAGGCTTCGTCTGGCGTACCTCAAGGGAGTCATTTGAGCCCGTTGCTCTTTATTCTGTCTATTGACGACATTGCCTCTGTTTTACAATTGGTGCGAGAGCAATAAATTTGGTAATCAGTATCGACAAATGTGAGGTTATGACTTCCTATAGGAATCAGACACCAATCACTTACGATTATAAGTTCTCGGATTCCTCGATTTACCGGGTGGACTCTGTCTATGATTTGGGTGTCAAATGTGACCACAGATTGAATATTGTCTCCCATATAAACTACATGTTATCAAAGAATAGCTCTATGCTGGGTTTTATAAAACGTTGGTCCCGAGAATTTTCGAATCCTACTATAACATTGCGTTTGTACACTTGCTTTGTGAGACCACTTCCTGAATACGCTAGCCAGGTCTGGTCTCCTTTTTACGGTACACACATCGAGCGCATCGAGTCTGTTCAGAGAAACTTTTTACGATTTACTCTCAGGCACCTACCCTGGAATAATTCATTGATTCTTCCACCGTATGAGGATCGCTTGCAGCTTTTGAATATGCACTCAATTGACAAACGTCGCATGGCTGCCGATGTAACTTTTGTTCACCAACTCTTAAACGCGAATGCTGATTCCCCGTTGTTACTTGACAAGATCTCTTTCCGTGATAATAGGCACAATTTAAGAAGGCTACCTCTCTTGCATGTCAATTCCTCAAGGTCTAACTTTGGCAAGTATGAACCTATTAACCGCATGTGCACTGCTGTTAATAATTTGGCTGAGCATTATGTTGTGGACGACTCGAAGCATGTCTTAAAAAAACGTCTATATAATATTTAATCTATTTTGTTTAATGTTTTGTGGATGTAATTTCATCTGGTGTTTGGTTTATGTTTTGTATAACATACTAATACTAACACCGACTAAGTGATGAAACGCATGTAGTGTTGACCGTTTATTTATTAAACGTCTCCATGCAGCGAGCTTGTGTTAAGCTGGTTTTGATAGTCTAGTAAACAAATAGCCAAAGACAGTGTATGCAATCCAGCATTTTAAAGACCAGTTCACTCATGTCTTGTTAGCATTTCAGTAACCATTGTTGCATGGAGTTACTTCAAAACAACTGAAATTTTAAACTACGGCTATAATATTTGTTATGAATTACCCGAGTGAAATTATCTTGGCACAGACATTTTTCGCACTCTCAAAAGATACGAAATTGAACTTCGGCCGTAGGTAATCGATAATCGATCAAATGTGCATCACAATTTTGTAGCACGACATTTTGATGCATTTTCCAAAAATGAAGTTTCTCAGCCTCCCTTCACATTAGACTGATTCAGTCCAAACTATAATTCATTCCCGCACGAAGAATTCTTTAAATGAAATAAGACAAACTTTAGAAATAGTTTTCTACTTATTTTGACACTCTCCCCTCCCTAACACTTCCACCAATTGACATTATTTAAATAAAATCAATTTTCAGTTTTCAACAACATAGTTATCAAATTATTCTGTCAATTTTCATAATATTTTCGATTCCGGTACAAAACACTGAACACTTCCACTTAAATAATGATTTTTTTCTTTTTCTTTTTTGATTCAACCAACTTTATAGAAACATTATTGTATAATTCTTATGTTGGTATACCTGACAACACAGTCTAGTATACGTTAGGCAGGATGCTTAAATACGTGATCCCAAAATTCTGCACGAAGACCTCGTTTAGAACTTCTCAAATGGGAAATTGATGGCTCATTTAAATTCAGGTCAAATACTCTATTTGTTTGGGAAAGATCCAACAAGCTTAGATCAAACTTTGTCCTGCTGATGAACAATCAACTGCGGATCTCAAGTTACATACATTACATACATATAATGCCTGTCGAGTTGCAAAGGGAACTGAAGAGTATTGGGGTCAACAATTTTCAGGTCTATCAGATTCCATTTTCTTACATTCTGAACTATGTGTTTATGTATATGTGTCTGTATATGTAGGTATTACAGTAGTCCTTCTAAATTTGTTTTCCCAAAAAAGGGATTTCTGTTGCGTACGTGTTTATTTTGAGGTTATAATGGCGTAACCAATGATGCGGACAGATTCAACGGTCCAACTAAAAACAAAACAAAAAAAAACATGTAGGGGGAGTTTTCAATTTAACCATTTTCAAATGAATCTAAATCATTCGGATAAGAGCAAAAAATTACCAACGGTATTTTCTTATTTATCCTTAATCTTTTAATCCCTTTTATTCCTAGCTTTGACACAAAGTGTTTTTCACAATTTTAACTTTTATGACACTCGTAGATGTCTTGGAAATAATCCTCAAGTGAACGATGAACTTCTCAGGGCAACATTAAAACGCAATCGTATACTTTTCATCTCACAGCATCATAAAATTTAATTGCCTGCATTTAATAAAGGAAGTTTTATAGACATTGTCCATATATCCTTTTGAATCCTGACAATAAAAACGGGAATGAGTTTTTCTATAGCTTGAAGAATATATTAAGTAATGAGAAATTTCGTGGAAATCCTTAATTTCTACATTTCTTTAAGGATTTGTAAATAAATCCTTTCTAAATTCCATTAAAGTTTATACTGAAAGGATTTATGTACAACATTTAAAATGCTTTAATAAAAAGCTTTCCATCACATGTAGGTATGTCGAACACTATTATGTTACTGAAAAGTGAAAACACTTGACTTGAGATTTTGAAGATTAATTAATTATAAGGGATGAGCTCCTTGAAGGCTCATATGGATATGTATATGTATGTCAATGGCTGGTGGTATTTGGACATGAACATCCTACAAAAGATTTATTTACTCAGAAAATTTTGTTAATGATAAACGAAGTTACACTATAGAAAAATAAATTATTTCACTTTTGTGGGTATAAAAAAATTTCATAAATTTTAAAAGTGTTTCTTATCTTATGTAGTAAGAGTCATTTAATAAGTTAAGTGACATAGTGAAGGCTTTGACACTCCACGCGATGCGTCTCGTCGACTACATCTATCAATAAAAAAAAAACCTTAGGGGGTTGATACATTTATAAAATCAAAAGCCCTTGGATAGTATATAACAGAACGAGTGAAAATGATTTTAATCTTAAGAAATACATGAATATAGTCTGTACTCACCGATCTAATATTTGGCACTTGAGGAATTGGTTTTAAGCTAATGTTAAGACCCTTTGTTCTAATCATTGGTTAGAGCAATTCTTTATTCCAGTCGGGACCAGAAATAAAGTTTTAATGTTAGTAATATTATGTCAGTCGAGATCCGAGATAATATTCTTTAAGTTAGTATCGAGACCCGGCTTATAGTGTTATCTTAACTTCAGTCGGGAACCGAAGTAAGATTTTGTATATCCGACCAGAAATAAATGAATATTAGTAAAAGATTATATCAGTCAAGACCCGATACAATATTCTTTAAGTCAGTGGTGACCCGGCTTAAAGTGTGATTTTAACTTCAGTCGAGTCCCAACGTAAGATTTTTTTATTTACGTCGAGACCAGAAGTAAATGAATATTAGTAAAAGATTATATCAGTCAAGACCCGATACAATATTCTTTAAGTCAGTGGTGACCCGGCTTAAAGTGTGATTTTAACTTCAGTCGAGACCCAACGTAAGATTTTTTTATTTCCGTCGAGACCAGAAGTAAATGAATATTAGTAAAAGATTATATCAGTCAAGACCCGATACAATATTCTTTAAGTTAGTGGTGACCCGGCTTAAAGTGTGATTTTAACTTCAGTCGAGACCCAACGTAAGATTTTTTTATTTCCGTCGAGACCAGAAGTAAATGAATATTAGTAAAAGATTATATCAGTCAAGACCCGATACAATATTCTTTAAGTCAGTCGTGACCCGGCTTAAAGTGTGATTTTAACTTCAGTCGAGACCCAACGTAAGATTTTTTTATTTCCGTCGACACCAGAAATAAATGAATATTAGTAAAAGCTTATATCAGTCAAGACCCGATACAATATTCTTTAAGTCAGTCGTGATCCGGCTTAAAGTATGATTTTAACTTCAGTCGAGACCCAACGTAAGATTTTTTATTTCCGTCGAGACCAGAAATAAATGAATATTAGTAAAAGATTACATAGCAGTCAAGACCCGATACAATATTATTTAAGTCAGTCGTGACCCGGCTTAAAGTATGATTTTAACTTCAGTCGAGACCCAACGTAAGATTTTTTATTTCCGTCGATACCAAAAATAAAATGTTAATATATTAGTCAATACCCAGTATATATTTGTTAGTTGTTGGTATATCGGTCGATACCCGATATAAATGTTAGTTCCTAACAAGCCAAAGCCAACTTACCCCAAGCGAAGCCAAGTTCAAAAAGAGATCGAAAAAAGCCAGCTTGTGGTTTTTATAGCCCTTACTTGCACACGACACCAATGATGGAGTAACAGAGGGGCATGATCAAAATAATTGGCAGTGTGTCTGTGATTTAACGGTACCAGTGATAAAATATGCATAGCAGCGAACAAAAATGCATAGCAACAAGAAATATTTAAAGCAACCCATGCTGCTGTGTTAAATTGAATTATATGTGCAAAAAAATATTCTCTCTATCATGTAGAGAAGAAATTCCCGTTCGATGGTACTTTTAATGATGATAATGATTTTAATTTGATCTGCTCGATGAGGATATACTTTTGTATTGTATTTGTGCAATGTTTGTTATGTAGATGAGAAACACATGGCTTTTTTTGGGTTGTGTACCTTTTTTTTGATAAAGAATAATCAAATTGGATTTAATTTTACTAAAAATTGTTAAGCTTTCTTTTCAAGATATTTTGTTTTCAGAAGTTGTCTGTTAACAAAATATATTCGAATCGATTTGGTTCGAACATACATAGTCGCAAATTTTAAACTCAGAAGTAGAAAAATCTTGGAGTTCAAAAAAATAAAAATCATGAACCCACAAAAAATCGAGATTTATTCTAGACAGGCAATACACAACAGAAACAAAACCCTAGCTCGCAAGATGACTCTATCTAAATATGATTAGTGCAAAAGAAATGCAACGAAAAATGTTCAAGTAAATTCTTACGAAAAAATTAATACTTGGAAATTTTCGCGAGAAAATTTTTATGCAAAAGCGGAACGAAATTCGAATTTTTAAAATCATGAGAGTTTAAAATTATGATCCGACTGATAACATGGGTTCTTCCGAAAAATTGTAACAGAGATCAATCAAAATGATTTTTAGGGCTGAAAAAGCCCTCTCAACGCTGACTTGTGTTGACGGGGACGGCGTGGCCAATATGGGTCAAATTTCGTAGAACCCGAAATGAATACTTTTGAGGCTCCCATTACTTAAGAAGATCGGCATCTATGGCTACACACGATGTCAACGCACAGCTACAGTGAAAGAATGAAGCCATTTGAACATCCGATAACTCACCTTATGCGGTTGCCGCGTCGTAGTTTCGACAAAATGTTTGAAAAGCGAATGGAGTTTCCATATCCGAATTATTTTTAATGGAAAAGAAATTTTTATTTTCTAGCAAAAAAATGCAACTCAACAGTTTGGCTTTTTAAACCCGCTTGAAAAAATAACCAGCTTCAAAGTCTGTTACTTCCAGCTTGAAAAAAGAAAAAGTCAATCGGGCTTTTTATTTTTGTCAGAAAAAATAATTTACCACCACTACTGAAAATAGGTTAAATAGTATTCTCAGAACAGTGTTCACTGCATAATATTTTAGGGTTCAATTAGGGCTAATTTAATGCCTCTACCCCGATGGTAAAAAAACAATCGTGACCAAGAAAACACTAGTACTGTTTTTCAATGCGAAATGTTTAAAATATTTTCCAGTATTATTTGTTGATCAAAATTTTAGCCCTTTCCGTACTACGCATAAATGCGCTCAAAGACTTCTCGAACTTAAACGCTTATAAGAATTTGAACAAAGCAACGGAATTGGCTCAAATAGGTTTTTTACGATAAACCGGAATGCTGTTTATGGAAATACCAGGTCCTTGCGGTTGTAGAGCACATCTATATACACACTATTATAAACTGACATGCAAAAATTGAACATAGAACATTGGTTGAGCGAAGCACCTATAAAGTGATGCACTGCATTGTATGTACAATAAAATACATTTATTCGGCCTTGTACATAAGATTACAAATTCTTATCACGTATAATTAGGTGGGAAAAGAAAACAACATAAGTAACATTAATATAATAAAAATAATAAAAATAAATATAGTAATAAATAAATAAATAAATTAATAAATAGAGAAAGGAAAAAACAAAGCACATGGATATCCAAAGAAGAAAAAGAAAAAGAGAATACTTAAAGACAAAGGGCAAAGAAAAGAACAGAGATAAACAGTAAGTAAATAAAATTAAGAATTAATAAAACAATTCAACATGAATTTAAAGGTCTAAGAATAAATACCAATCACAATTGGGGCAATCTTTGACTAGTTTAGCAAAGGTCAGGCCGGAACCTGTGCGCTGAATTACATTTGGAAGAGAGTTCCATTTTGGGCTGCTTGGACGAAGCAAGAGCGCTCACCGTACCCAGATATACATCTCGGGACAAGGAGTTAAAGACCTCTATTCGAGTGCAAGAACTGTAGGCTTTCGGATAGATATGCAGGGCATTTAGTATAAATTAGCCTATGAAGGAAGATAAGCCTTCGACGAGTCAAATAGGCCTCTACAGACTACCGAGTAGGGACGTAGCAAGAGCAGATACACGAGCGCTCCGAGGAAGTTTATAAATATAACGGATGACGTCGTTAAAGGTTACAGTAACTCTTCTTTGACAAATTGAGTCTAGTCTGCTAAAAATAAGCCTCCCATAGTTAAAATAGGGTAGCATAAAAGTCAATGCCAATTTCCAACGAAAATCCACAGACATGCAGCTGGAGGAAATAGAAAGTTGAAGAAGACTGCCATAAATTTTCCCCATCAAAGCGCTGATGTAGTCGAACCAAACTAAATTTCGAATTGAGTTGAATGCCCAAATTCTTAACTGACTCAACATATTCCAGCGTGGAATTATTCAACCGAACTGAAGGCATATCAGATATAGGGAAAACGGTTCTATATACCGGCAGACAGTAAGACTTGTGGGGGTTAATGGCAAGCTCATTACCCATTGCCCATTCGTGTACGTGCTGGTCATCATTGATTCGCGCAATACAGTCCTCGACCAGGTCTATGGGTCTGCTAAGGTACAACTGAACGTCATCGGCATACAATTACACAGAAGCGGTATTAACAATAGATGGGAGGTCATTTATATAGAGGGAGAAGAGAATAGGGCCTAGAGCCAAACCTTGAGGAATACCAGCGTAAAGGGACAATGGAGCGGAGATAGAATTCTGCACTTTTACAACTTGCTCACGTTTCGAAATTAAAGCAGAAATTAACCCAACGGCCAATGAGGAGAAGCCATATTTTGTGCCAAGTTTGCAGATTAACTTGACATGAGTCACCGAATCAAAGCCTTACTGAAATCGAGTAGGTCCAGCACTGCTAAATGACCATTGTCAAGAGCCTTATGAGTATCAGATGTGACCTTTAAGAGAGCAGATTCACAACTGTGACCTGTACTTGCCAAAAGAATGGTATACAAAAAATAAAGAAACAAAAGCTACGTCCATTTTACTGCGGACAAGTGAAAAAATTATTCACATATAAAGGGTCATGTATCAATGAATACACGACGATAAAGCTTTACGCCATATTTATGCTTTACGGTAATAAAAGCATAACCAACAGTACATGGTACTAGAAAGCAAACGATCAATGAAAAGCGTTGCATAGTAGCTTTTCTGTTTATTTCTACCTGGCTGCAGCTTTGTATAATGCCCGGTGTGTAAAAATCTGCAAGCACAGCAATTATGATTAATAAAGAATAAATCAATGTCCGAATGAATTTCGTTGTTGAAACAGAAATATAGAAAATGAGGTCTACATAAATCAAGGTGTATAAAATACAGAGCAACTGGAAAAAAAAGAAAGCAGAGCTAATTTTGAACTCTAGAAGTGTTTTTCATTTCGAACCAAACTGAGAGCTTCCTTAGCTCCAATATGGCTACACTTCAAGGTAATTAAGCTCTTCAGCTCTTGCCCCTTTTAATACTAATAGAGCTCTTTATAGCTCTGGTAATTTTTCCTGGCTATCATAATAGTGAACTCCTACCTGGACTAGTTGATTGGCCAACAGAGAGCTTCATAGCTACTACATCCGCCAAGCATATTGTCATCCAGCGCTTTACGAAGCACTTTAACGATAGAGCAGAAAACGTATTATTTTCAACGGTAGATTTAAAGAATAATAAGCAACCGAGTTTTTTATATTTTAATTTAAAAAAGCTGAATTTGGTCGTCTTTCAGCACAGAAGAGATTTTATAAAATGTTTAAATATAAATGTTGAGGCATGTTTGTGGAATGACCCACATTTTGTCCGGTAATCACATATCTAATTAGTTTTTCAAGCTGATAATAATTAGTTTCGGAGATAGCTCGAAAAGAAACGAACCAGTTCTTTTTAAACTGGCAATTTTTGAGTGAAAAAATGGGTTTACTTTAATCTCATGTTTGCGAACAACCGTCACGTCCGAGAAATTTGCCACCTTAACGAAAAACGTTCACAATATACCGCAAATGCATATGGAAGAAAGAACGGGCAAAATATATGCAAAATGAAGGAAGGGCAGTATATTTGACCCAAGTGCCAAAAAACCTTTTCTAACGTTAAAAATGTCGGTATAATGTTTACAGGATCAAAAAATAGCCCCGCCACTCGCTCTTGCAATTGGGATAAAAAAAATTATAATAATTAAAAAAAAACAATCAATTGAAACTATTAAACTTTATTTTATTGCAATTGATTTCTTCACTTCTTCGACTTTATTTTTAAGAGAACAATTTCATTACTTATGAACGAAGTACAATTAATTATTTCGCGGCCGTACCGGAATAAGATAAAAATTAGACTAACTTACATTTATAATTACATTATCTTCTTTGCTCTATGAGCTTTTAGGAAAATTGCAGTTGGCGGATTATATTTCACTTAAGTTTGATAATTTACCCGTGTGAAAGAATGTGTACGTGACAATTTTAGATTTTTCAGTTTTATGTGAAAGGAAATATATTACTCGGATTCTTTATAAATTGCATTCAAGAATTATTTGTATGATAATATGATATTTGTTAATTTCAGGCGTAAGCGGTTTCGTGCTGTGAAAATACCGGATGATGGAATAAGGTGTCATGGTATGATCGTGGGATAATTAATGCACTGAACGGAAAGGTAATTATGATATATGTATGCGTTATATGTAATTATTATATTATAGATTTGTTAACTGTAACTATTATACTCACCAGCCAACGTTCCCTTTAAGCTGCGCGCATGTGAAATCGCGCAAAAAAAAATAATTTGTTGCACACAGCATTCCATGCTGCTCGCATAAGAAAATTGCTCGCGAATTTTTTTTTTTTAATAATTTTTTATATCGATCCAAGTATGCTTATTTTTGAGGCCAGCCATTCCCTTTAACTCGTACACGAATTTGTCTATTTCTTTACTATTTTCGACACTCTCGTAGACCCACTTTTCGTCATCACAGCGAACTGAAATTTGGCACACAGGTTCATGTCGTGTGACAATTGAATCTATCAAAATTTGAACCGGAAATTTCCATTGAAAACCCGGAAAATCGGGAAAAATCATTTGAAAATTTGGTACAAATTTGATTAGTGATAAATCCGTTTCAGGAAAAATGCCGTTTTCCGAAAAATTTTCCGACTTTTTCGGAATTTTCCGACTTTTCCGGAAAATTTTCCTGTAAAAAAGTTTTCTAAATTATGCAGGATCAAGTTCCCTATCAACTGGCATCATTACTTCCTCTCTGACAATGGTGAAAACTTGCAGAAAAAATCGAGGAAAATTCATGTAAAACACTTTTCCGGAGTATTTCAGACCAAGGAAGCGTTTGAGCGTTTTGCAACCTAGGACATAGCTGTAGACCGAAATGAGTTGCATAAAGTTGCTTCTGTGGAAAACTCCGCGGAAAACCCGCAAAAGCAGGAAAATCATCGGACAAATTTTCATCGATATAATTAGTGATAAATGTGTTTCAGGAAAAATGCAGAATTTTCCGACTTTTCTGGAAAATTTTCCGACTTTTCCGGAAAATTTTTTGACAAAAAAGTTTTATAAGCTATGCGGAATCATTTTTTTTCCGTCCTACTGGCATCAATACTTTCTCTTCAACAATCATGAAAACTTGCATGAAAAATCGAGGAAAATTCATGTGAATTTTTAAAAAAAATCATAGTATTAGGAAAAGTCTGTGGAAAACATGGAAAATCGGGAAAATTCAGTAAATCAGTGTCTTTTCAACCGTCATAAAATTGTTTTAAAATATCTCCATGCAGGACGTAAAATAAAATAAGTAAGTTTTCAAACAAAACTGAGGCCAAGCCGCCGCATGAAATAGTAGAAAATAAACTTTTCTTCATACACAGAGGTGGACTCAGATTTTATTCGCTGACAATCACCGATATAATATTTCAGTATGATCAATCAGAGGCAAATAAGTGATTTGATTCATGAAGAGAAATGTCGCAATCAAAAAATCTGAGTCCACCTCTATGTGTGAAAAAAGTTTATTTTCTACTTTTTCATGCGGCTTGGCCTCAGTTTTGTATGAAAACTCGTTTTTCACTTATTTTATTACATTGCTAATTGCTAAAAGCAATATATTTAGTATATTTCGAACATCAACCGAATAAAGTTAATATTATTTTACGAATTTTATACTGTGCTGTACAGCGGAATTGTAAATGGTATATGTGTGTTATTATTTATTTTTGTTGATTTTTTTTTAAATACATTCAATCCCAGCTTCAACGATGTCAAAAACAAACTCTCAAGTCAACCAGCGTCAACATCCAAGAAAGTATGTCCAAATTTCAAACCTGCTTGGCTTTTGCAACTTGTTAAAACTAAAATACCAACTTCACGTGAACTCGACCATGTGGTGAAACTAGATTATATATTCGAATTCAATGAAGAAGAAAGTACAATTAATTGCAAATTTTGTACCGAAACGAAAGTAGATGGAGATTTTTCCATTGGGAAAAAGTGGGATGATTGGAAATTGGATTATCTGAAACCTCATCTAAATCACAAAATACGCATTAAAGCGGTTGAAATTCTTACAGCTCGTAGATGTATGTGGTGGATTAGTTCGACTGATTGCTGAGACTCCTAAAGACTGTGACGTACGAATAGAAAATGCTGGAAGACAAAAGGTAAATCCAAAAATGGTTAAAGTATTCAGAGCAAACTTTGATTACAAAACCTCTTTTGCAACTATAATTCAGTTAAGTGCTTGCGACGCTTTATCAATTGTGGCAGCTATCAAAAAATTCTACTCTGATTTTAAGTTGGATATGGATAAAATGGTAATGATAACATCGAACGGAGCTGCGGTTATGCTGGGTGGTTATAATGGAGTAGCAAAGATACTACAACGAGATATTCCGTATTTATCAGCTCAGCATTGTATGGCACACAGAGAAGACCTTGGAATTGACGATGCTTGGAGGGGAATACCTTTAATGAAAACTCTAGAGACTTTGTTAAGAACGGTGTACACAATGTTCAGTAGATCATCTGTGAAAAAAGGCAAATTTCAAGAATTAGCTGCAGTAATGGAATGCGATGTTTTGAATTTTAGACCTCTCAATGAGGTAAAGTGGCTTTCACGGCACTTTGCAGTGATTCCATTTATTCGAAATTATTATGTTTTGATTGAGTATTGCAAAGGTGAAGTTGAAAATTCTAATGATCCAATCTCTAAATATTGTGTTAAGGCTCTTACTAATTCTTTGAACCGATTAGCTTTAACAGTTGCTAAATAATATTTTAACTGAATTAGCTAAAATGAGCGAATTTTTTTCAAAAAAGCATGCTTTCTCCTATGGAAGCTCATCAATACGTAAAATCCATTATTAAAAAGATTCGGAGCCAGTATCTTGGAGAAACTATTTTTTTGGAGCGAAGAAGCAATGAAACTTCTCAACACAAGCGATAATACTGCTGAAATTATTGAATTTATCACAAAGTTATGTGATCATCTAGATTGCAAATTTCCAGAAGAAGAAATGAAAGACTATGTTCTGCATTTGATCATATAGGAATCGCAAACAGCAACAATTTTAATTTTGGAAACCAAAACTTGCTGAATCTTCTTAACAAATACTCGAAAATTATTCCAAATTATAGTGAAGAAGTGAAGAAGCAAATTCTAAGCCAATATTCGAATTTTAAATTTTTATACCAAACCAAATTTAACTCTAACGTCGTAAGCAGTTTCGCGGATATGGTAGACCTTGCCAACAAGGAGGAGGAGTTTCAAGAGCTTTCCTCTTTAATATACATTTCTGCAACCTTTCAAGCATCCAGTGCAGATTGCGAGCGAGGGTTTAGTCAAATGAATGCCATTAAAACAAAATCCAGAAACAGATTGGAGACATTTCATTTGAACCATCTCATGCGTATCAAATTATTTTTATGGCGTGGAAACGAAATTGATGTACAAAAAGTTTTCAATTTTTGGAAAAATAATAAAGATCGAAGTGGTAATTAATCTAAAATGTAATTTCTTTTCTAATAATGAAAAAAAAACTTATAAAAATAAAAACTCTTAATTTACCAAAACAAAATTTTCTCTTGCGCACAAAGTGGTTACTTTTCAAAATATGGGCACAGAACGTTATTTTTTCGCGCAGCGTGAAAAAAATAAGAGGGAACCTTGCTCTCCACCCTCATTAATTTGACATCACGCATACCCCATTTTACGCAACCCCTATGGCGTCGGGTAGTGCTACCTCTCACCCCCTCACCCGTCAACCAAATTTTTTCACTATTTTTTTCTCCTGAAAATCACAAATACAAAACAAAACAACCGCATTGATCTACTCACCCTCCACCGAAAGTTATGTATGTAGAAATCCGTTCCGAATCCTATTGGCAAACACAGGCTCAAGTTCGATGGAGCATTTTGTATTTAAAATTTTTATTTTTGTGCTTTCTTGGTAACGATTACATTTTTACCTTCGGGGTAGAGGCATTATATTAGCCCTAATTGAGCCCTAAAACGCTATTGTGAGAATACCATTTAACCTATTTTCAGTAGTGGTGGTCCTAACTTTTAATAAAGTTGTGTTATCCATGGATCTTTTTAAAAAAATACTAGCGCATTAAATTCGGGGAAGTTACATTAAATTAGCCCTAAATGAGCCCTAAATTTTGACGTATTCAAAAATTGTCCACCATGAAATGGCGGTCCCACTTAATTGACGTCAAATTCTTTGAGTTTAAACTTTAATTTGACATGTTCATTTTTCTCCGTGTAGCGTGAATTTAATCCATTTGGTAAATTGGCTGGGTTTATACAAGATGTTGGTGAATGTTTCTCCTATATCCAGAAAGCTATTTGAGTTATTTCAAATAATTTTAAAATTTCTTGCAACAGCATAGCACCACAAAAAATTTTATCCTGAAAATTTTCTACCCCCCTCAAAGTAAGGAACAGGCCCAAATATCAAACACTTGTTTATGGCTTTACTACAGTCACATACAATTATTATTGATTCCCTATTCCACGGGTTGTTTATTCTCAAAGAAATGTCAGAAAAAGAAAGATTTTGTCCTTGAAAAATCAAATTTAAAAACACTTTTTTGTTGTTTTTGTAGGATAGACTATATATTCTAAATTGAACATGACAGAGCCAATGAAATCCAAGAGATCAGGTTTTATTTCAATCACAGTTTAAATTTAAGAGATGAAAAATGCCAAAACCATTTCACA
>CAWVNZ010001441.1:0-95024 GCA_963930735.1 Dioctria linearis
TAATTTTCTACTGTCGCAAATTTCAAATCCGCCAGGGATTGCCTTTTCTATAGTAAATTATTAAAAAAATTATTTTTTACTATCGCAAATTTCAAATCCGCCAGGGATTGACTTTTCTATAGTAAATTATTCAAAAAATAATTTTTTACTGTCGCAAATTTTAATTACGCCAAGGATTGCCTTTTCTATAGTAAATTATTCAAAAAATAATTTTTAACTGTCGCAAATTTTAAGTGCGCCAGGGATTGCCTTTTCTATAGTAAATTATTCAAAAAAATAATTTTATACTGTCGCAAATTTTAATTACGCCAGGGATTGCCTTTTCTATAGTAAATTATTCAAAAAATAATTTTCTACTGTCGCAAATTTTAATTACGCCAGGGATTGCCTTTTCTATAGTAAATTATACAAAAAATAATTTTTTACTGTTGCAAATTTTAATTGCGCCAGGGATTGCCTTTTCTATAGTAAATTATTCAAAAAATAATTTTCTACTGTCGCAAATTTTAATTACGCCAGGGATTGCCTTTTCTATAGTAAATTATTCAAAAAATAATTTTCTACTGTCGCAAATTTTAATTACGCCAGGGATTGCCTTTTCTATAGTAAATTATTCAAAAAATAATTTTCTACTGTCGCAAATTTTAATTGCGCCAGGGATTGCCTTTTCTATTGGAAATTATTCAAAAAATAATTTTATACTGTCGCAAATTTTAATTACGCCAGGGATTGCCTTTTCTATAGTAAATTATTCAAAAAATAATTTTTTACTGTCGCAAATTTTAAATATCCCAGGGATTGCCTTTTCTATAGTAAATTATTCAAAAAATAATTTTTTACTGTCGCAAATTTTAAGTGCGCCAGGGATTGCCATTTCTATAGTAAATTATTCAAAAAATAATTTTATACTGTCGCAAATTTTAATTACGCCAGGGATTGCCTTTTCTATAGTAAATTATTCACAAAATAATTTTCTACTGTCGCAAATTTTAATTACGCCAGGGATTGCCTTTTCTATAGTAAATTATTCAAAAAATAATTTTATACTGTCGCAAATTTTAATTACGCCAGGGATTGCCTTTTCTATAGTAAATTATTCAAAAAATAATTTTATACTGTCGCAAATTTTAATTACGCCAGGGATTGCCTTTTCTATAGTAAATTAATCAAAAAATAATTTTTTACTGTCGCAAATTTTAATTACGCCAGGGATTGCCTTTTCTATAGTAAATTATTCAAAAAATAATTTTTTACTGTCGCAAATTTTAATTACGCCAGGGATTGCCTTTTCTATAGTAAATTATTAAAAAAATAATTTTATACTGTCGCAAATTTTAATTACGCCAGGGATTGCCTTTTCTATAGTAAATTATTCAAAAAATAATTTTTTACTGTCGCAAATTTTAATTACGCCAGGGATTGCCTTTTCTATAGTAAATTATTCAAAAAATAATTTTATATTGTCGCAAATTTTAATAACGCCAGGGATTGCCTTTTCTATAGTAAATTATTCAAAAAAATAATTTTTTACTGTCGCAAATTTTAATTACGCCAGGGATTGCCTTTTCTATAGTAAATTATTCAAAAAATAATTTTTTACTGTCGCAAATTTTAATTACGCCAGGGATTGCCTTTTCTATAGTAAATTATTCAAAAAATAATTTTCTGCTGTCGCAAATTTTAATTACGCCAGGGATTGCCTTTTCTATAGTAAATTATTCAAAAAATAATTTTATACTGTCGCAAATTTTAATTACGCCAGGGATTGCCTTTTCTATAGTAAATTATTCAAAAAATAATTTTCTACTGTTGCAAATTTTAATTACGCCAGGGATTGCCTTTTCTATAGTAAATTATTCAAAAAATAATTTTCTACTGTCGCAAATTTTAATCACGCCAGGGATTGCCTTTTCTATAGTAAATTATTCAAAAAATAATTTTCTACTGTCGCAAATTTTAATTGCGCCAGGGATTGCATTTTCTATAGTAAATTATTCAAAAAATAATTTTATACTGTCGCAAATTTTAATTACGCCAGGGATTGCCTTTTCTATAGTAAATTATTCAAAAAATAATTTTTTACTGTCGCAAATTTTAAATATCCCAGGGATTGCCTTTTCTATAGTAAATTATTCAAAAAATAATTTTTTACTGTCGCAAATTTTAAGTGCGCCAGGGATTGCCTTTTCTATGGTAAATTATTCAAAAAATAATTTTCAAATGTCGCAAATTTTAATTACGCCAGGGATTGCCTTTTCTATAGTAAATTATTCAAAAAATAATTTTATACTGTCGCAAATTTTAATTACGCCAGGGATTGCCTTTTCTATAGTAAATTATTCAAAAAATAATTTTCTACTGTCGCAAATTTTAATTGCACCAGGGATTGCCTTTTCTATAGTAAATTATTCAAAAAATAATTTTTTACTGTCGCAAATTTCAAATCCGCCAGGGATTGCCTTTTCTACAGTAAATTTTGCAAAAAATAATTTTTTACTGTTGCAAATTTTAATTGCGCCAGGGATTGCCTTTTCTATAGTAAATTATTCAAAAAATAATTTTCTACTGTCGCAAATTTTAAATACGCCAGGGATTGCCTTTTCTATAGTAAATTATTCAAAACATAATTTTCTACTGTCGCAAATTTTAATTGCGCCAGGGATTGCCTTTTCTATAGTAAATTATTCAAAAAATAATTTTTTACTGTCGCAAATTTTAAATATGCCAGGGATTGCCTTTTCTATAGTAAATTATTCAAAAAATAATTTTTTACTGTCGCAAATTTCAATTACGCCAGGGATTGCCTTTTCTATAGTAAATTATTCAAAAAATAATTTTCAACTGTCGCAAATTTTAATTACGCCAGGGATTGCCTTTTCTATAGTAAATTATTCAAAAAATAATTTTCTACTGTCGCAAATTTTAATTACGCCAGGGATTGCCTTTTCTATAGTAAATTATTCAAAAAATAATTTTCTACTGTCGCAAATTTTAATTGCGCCAGGGATTGCCTTTTCTATAGTAAATTATTCAAAAAATAATTTTTTACTGTCGCAAATTTTAATTACGCCAGGGATTGCCTTTTCTATAGTAAATTATTCAAAAAATAATTTTCTACTGTCGCAAATTTTAAATGCGCCAGGGATTGCCTTTTCTATAGGAAATTATTCAAAAAATAATTTTATACTGTCGCAAATTTTAATTGCGCCAGGGATTGCCTTTTCTATAGTAAATTATTCAAAAAATAATTTTTTACTGTCGCAAATTTTAAATATCCCAGGGATTGCCTTTTCTATAGTAAATTATTCAAAAAATAATTTTTTACTGTCGCAAATTTTAATTACGCCAGGGATTGCCTTTTCTATAGTAAATTATTCAAAAAATAATTTTATACTGTCGCAAATTTTAACTACGCCAGGGATTGCCTTTTCTATAGTAAATTATTCAAAAAATAATTTTATACTGTCGCAAATTTTAAATATCCCAGGGATTGCCTTTTATATAGTAAATTATTCAAAAAATAATTTTTTACTGTCGCAAATTTTAATTACGCCAGGGATTGCCTTTTCTATAGTAAATTATTCAAAAAATAATTTTATACTGTCGCAAATTTTAAATATCCCAAGGATTGCCTTTTCTATAGTAAATTATTCAAAAAATAATTTTTTACTATCGCAAATTTTAAGTGCGCCAGGGATTGCCTTTTCTATAGTAAATTATTCAAAAAATAATTTTCTACTGTCGCAAATTTCAAATCCGCCAGGGATTGCCTTTTCTATAGTAAATTATTCAAAAAATAATTTTTTACTGTCGCAAATTTCAAATCCGCCAGGGATTGCCTTTTCTATAGTAAATTATTCAAAAAATAATTTTATATTGTCGCAAAATTTAAATATCCCAAGGATTGCCTTTTCTATAGTAAATTATTCAAAAAATAATTTTTTACTATCGCAAATTTTAAGTGCGCCAGGGATTGCCTTTTCTATAGTAAATTATTCAAAAAATAATTTTTTACTATCGCAAATTTTAAGTGCGCCAGGGATTGCCTTTTCTATAGTAAATTATTCAAAAAATAATTTTTTACTGTCGCAAATTTCAAATCCGCCAGGGATTGCCTTTTCTATAGTAAATTATTCAAAAAATAATTTTATACTGTCGCAAATTTTAATTACGCCAGGGATTGCCTTTTCTATAGTAAATTATTCAAAAAATAATTTTTTACTCTCGCAAATTGTAATTACGCCAGGGATTGCATTTTCTTTAGTAAATTATTCAAAAAATAATTTTATACTGTCGCAAATTTTAATTACGCCAGGGATTGCCTTTTCTATAGTAAATTATTCAAAAAATAATTTTTTACTGTCGCAAATTTTAATTACGCCAGGGATTGCCTTTTCTATAGTAAATTATTCAAAAAATAATTTTCAACTGTCGCAAATTTTAATTACGCCAGGGATTGCTTTTTCTACAGTAAATTTTTCAAAATATTAATTTTTTACTGTCACAAATTTTAAATACGCCAGGGATTGCCTTTTCTATAGTAAATTATTCAAAAAATAATTTTCTACTGTCGCTAATTTCAAATCCGCCAGGGATTGCCTTTTCTATAGTAAATTATTCAAAAAATAATTTTTTACTATCGCAAATTTCAAATCCGCCAGGGATTGCCTTTTCTATAGTAAATTATTCAAAAAATAATTTTTTACTGTCGCAAATTTTAATTACGCCAGGGATTGCCTTTTCTATAGTGAATTATTCAAAAAATAATTTTATACTGTCGCAAATTTTAATTACGCCAGGGATTGCCTTTTCTATAGTAAATTATTCAAAAAATAATTTTGTACTGTCGCAAATATTAATTACGCCAGGGATTGCCTTTTCTATAGTAAATTATTCAAAAAATAATTTTCTACTGTCGCAAATTTTAAGTGCGCCAGGGATTGCCTTTTCTATAGTAAATTATTCAAAAAATAATTTTCTACTGTCGCAAATTTTAATTACGCCACGGATTGCCTTTTCTATAGTAAATTATTCAAAAAATAATTTTATACTGTCGGAAATTTTAATTACGCCAGGGATTGCCTTTTCTATAGTAAATTATTCAAAAAATAATTTTTTACTATCGCAAGTTTTAATTGCGCCAGGGATTGCCTTTTCTACAGTAAATTTTGCAAAAAATAATTTTTTACTGTCGCAAATTTTAAATACGCCAGGGATTGCCTTTTCTATAGTAAATTATTCAAAAAATAACTTAATACTGTCGCAAATTTTAACTACGCCAGGGATTGTCTTTTACATAGTAAATTATTCAAAAAATAATTTTCTACTGTCGCAAATTTTAATTATGCCAGGGATTGCCTTTTCTATAGTAAATTATTTAAAAAATAATTTTTTACTGTCGCAAATTTTAATTACGCCAGGGATTGCCTTTTCTATAGTAAATTATTCAAAAAATAATTTTCAACTGTCGCAAATTTTAATTACGCCAGGGATTGCCTTTTCTATAGTAAATTATTCAAAAAATAATTTTCTACTGTCGCAAATTTTAATTACGCCAGGGATTGCCTTTTCTATAGTAAATTATTCAAAAAATAATTTTTTACTGTCGCAAATTTTAATTGCGCCAGGGATTGCCTTTTCTATAGTAAATTATTCAAAAAATAATTTTTTACTGTCGCAAATTTTAATTACGCCAGGGATTGCCTTTTCTATAGTAAATTATTCAAAAAATAATTTTCTACTGTCGCAAATTTTAATTGCGCCAGGGATTGCCTTTTCTATAGTAAATTATTCAAAAAATAATTTTATACTGTCGCAAATTTTAATTACGCCAGGGATTGCCTTTTCTATAGTAAATTATTCAAAAAATAATTTTTTACTGTCGCAAATTTTAATTACGCCAAGGATTGCCTTTTCTATAGTAAATTATTCAAAAAATAATTTTATACTGTCGCAAATTTTAATTACGCCAGGGATTGCCTTTTCTATAGTAAATTATTCAAAAAATAATTTTTTACTGTCGCAAATTTTAATTACGCCAGGGATTGCCTTTTCTATAGTAAATTATTCAAAAAATAATTTTCAACTGTCGCAAATTTTAATTACGCCAGGGATTGCCTTTTCTATAGTAAATTATTCAAAAAAAATTTTCTACTGTCGCAACTTTTAATTACGCCAGGGATTGCCTTTTTATAGTAAATTATTCAAAAAATAATTTTTTACTGTTGCAAATTTTAATTGCGCCAGGGATTGCCTTTTCTATAGTAAATTATTCAAAAAATAATTTTCTACTGTCGCAAATTTTAATTACGCCAGGGATTGCCTTTTCTATAGTAAATTATTCAAAAAAAATTTTCTACTGTCGCAACTTTTAATTACGCCAGGGATTGCCTTTTCTATAGAAAATTATTCAAAAAAAAAATTTTCTACTGTCGCAAATTTTATTTGCGCCAGAGATTGCCTTTTCTATAGTAAATTATTCAAAAAATAATTTTCTACTGTCGCAAATTTTAATTGCGCCAGGGATTGCCTTTTCTATAGTAAATTATTCAAAAAATAATTTTTTATTGTCGCAAATTTTAATTACGCCAGGGATTGCCTTTTCTATAGTAAATTATTCAAAAAATAATTTTTTACTGTCGCAAATTTTAATTACGCCAGGGATTGCCTTTTCTATCGTAAATTATTCAAAAAATAATTTTATACTGTCGCAAATTTTAATTACGCCAGGGATTGCCTTTTCTATAGTAAATTATTCAAAAAATAATTTTATACTGTCGCAAATTTTAATTACGCCAGGGATTGCCTTTTCTATAGTAAATTATTCAAAAAATAATTTTCTACTGTCGCAAATTTTAATTACGCCAGGGATTGCCTTTTCTATAGTAAATTATTCAAAAAATAATTTTCTACTGTCGCAAATTTTAATTACGCCAGGGATTGCCTTTTCTATAGTAAATTATTCAAAAAATAATTTTCTACTGTCGCAAATTTTAAATGCGCCAGGGATTGCCTTTCTATAGTAAATTATTCAAAAAATAATTTTATACTGTCGCAAATTTTAATTGCGCCAGGGATAGCCTTTTCTATAGTAAATTATTCAAAAAATAATTTTTTACTGTCGCAAATTTTAAATATCCCAGGGATTGCCTTTTCTATAGTAAATTATTCAAAAAATAATTTTTTACTGTCGCAAATTTTAATTACGCCAGGGATTGCCTTTTCTATAGTAAATTATTCAAAAAATAATTTTATACTTTCGCAAATTTTAATTACGCCAGGGATTGCCTTTTCTATAGTAAATTATTCAAAAAAAACTTTTTTATTGTCGCAAATTTTAATTACGCCAAGGATTGCCTTTTCTATAGTAAATTATTCAAAAAATAATTTTATACTGTCCCAAATTTTAATTACGCCAGGGATTGCCTTTTCTATAGTAAATTATTCAAAAAATAATTTTTTACTGTCGCAAATTTTAATTACGCCAGGGATTGCCTTTTCTATAGTAAATTATTCAAAAAATAATTTTCAACTGTCGCAAATTTTAATTACGCCAGGGATTGCCTTTTCTATAGTAAATTATTCAAAAAAAAATTTTCTACTGTCGCAAATTTTAATTACGCCAGGGATTGCCTTTTCTATAGTAAATTATTCAAAAAATAATTTTCTATTGTCGCAAATTTTAATTACGCTAGGGATTGCCTTTTCTATAGTAAATTATTCAAAAAATAATTTTCTACTGTCGCAAATTTTAAATGCGCCAGGGATTGCCTTTCTATAGTAAATTATTCAAAAAATAATTTTATACTGTCGCAAATTTTAATTGCGCCAGGGATAGCCTTTTCTATAGTAAATTATTCAAAAAATAATTTTTTACTGTCGCAAATTTTAAATATCCCAGGGATTGCCTTTTCTATAGTAAATTATTCAAAAAATAATTTTTTACTGTCGCAAATTTTAATTACGCCAGGGATTGCCTTTTCTATAGTAAATTATTCAAAAAATAATTTTATACTTTCGCAAATTTTAATTACGCCAGGGATTGCCTTTTCTATAGTAAATTATTCAAAAAATAATTTTTTACTGTCGCAAATTTTAATTACGCCAAGGATTGTCTTTTCTATAGTAAATTATTCAAAAAATAATTTTATACTGTCGCAAATTTTAATTACGCCAGGGATTGCCTTTTCTATAGTAAATTATTCAAAAAATAATTTTCAACTGTCGCAAATTTTAATTACGCCAGGGATTGCCTTTTCTATAGTAAATTATTCAAAAAATAATTTTCTACTGTCGCAAATTTTAATTACGCCAGGGATTGCCTTTTCTATAGTAAATTATTCAAAAAATAATTTTTTACTGTCGCAAATTTTAATTGCGCCAGGGATTGCCTTTTCTATAGTAAATTATTCAAAAAATAATTTTTTACTGTCGCAAATTTTAATTACGCCAGGGATTGCCTTTTCTATAGTAAATTATTCAAAAAATAATTTTCTACTGTCGCAAATTTTAATTGCGCCAGGGATTGCCTTTTCTATAGTAAATTATTCAAAAAATAATTTTATACTGTCGCAAATTTTAATTACGCCAGGGATTGCCTTTTCTATAGTAAATTATTCAAAAAATAATTTTTTACTGTCGCAAATTTTAATTACGCCAAGGATTGCCTTTTCTATAGTAAATTATTCAAAAAATAATTTTATACTGTCGCAAATTTTAATTACGCCAGGGATTGCCTTTTCTATAGTAAATTATTCAAAAAATAATTTTTTACTGTCGCAAATTTTAATTACGCCAGGGATTGCCTTTTCTATAGTAAATTATTCAAAAAATAATTTTCAACTGTCGCAAATTTTAATTACGCCAGGGATTGCCTTTTCTATAGTAAATTATTCAAAAAAATTTTTCTACTGTCGCAACTTTTAATTACGCCAGGGATTGCCTTTTCTATAGTAAATTATTCAAAAAATAATTTTTTACTGTTGCAAATTTTAATTGCGCCAGGGATTGCCTTTTCTATAGTAAATTATTCAAAAAATAATTTTCTACTGTCGCAAATTTTAATTACGCCAGGGATTGCCTTTTCTATAGTAAATTATTCAAAAAAAATTTTCTACTGTCGCAACTTTTAATTACGCCAGGGATTGCCTTTTCTATAGAAAATTATTCAAAAAAATAATTTTCTACTGTCGCAAATTTTATTTGCGCCAGAGATTGCCTTTTCTATAGTAAATTATTCAAAAAATAATTTTCTACTGTCGCAAATTTTAATTGCGCCAGGGATTGCCTTTTCTATAGTAAATTATTCAAAAAATAATTTTTTACTGTCGCAAATTTTAATTACGCCAGGGATTGCCTTTTCTATAGTAAATTATTCAAAAAATAATTTTTTACTGTCGCAAATTTTAATTACGCCAGGGATTGCCTTTTCTATAGTAAATTATTCAAAAAATATTTTTATACTGTCGCAAATTTTAATTACGCCAGGGATTGCCTTTTCTATAGTAAATTATTCAAAAAATAATTTTATACTGTCGCAAATTTTAATTACGCCAGGGATTGCCTTTTCTATAGTAAATTATTCAAAAAATAATTTTCTACTGTCGCAAATTTTAATTACGCCAGGGATTGCCTTTTCTATAGTAAATTATTCAAAAAATAATTTTCTACTGTCGCAAATTTTAATTACGCCAGGGATTGCCTCTTCTATAGTAAATTATTCAAAAAATAATTTTCTACTGTCGCAAATTTTAAATGCGCCAGGGATTGCCTTTCTATAGTAAATTATTCAAAAAATAATTTTATACTGTCGCAAATTTTAATTGCGCCAGGGATAGCCTTTTCTATAGTAAATTATTCAAAAAATAATTTTTTACTGTCGCAAATTTTAAATATCCCAGGGATTGCCTTTTCTATAGTAAATTATTCAAAAAATAATTTTTTACTGTCGCAAATTTTAATTACGCCAGGGATTGCCTTTTCTATAGTAAATTATTCAAAAAATAATTTTATACTTTCGCAAATTTTAATTACGTCAGGGATTGCCTTTTCTATAGTAAATTATTCAAAAAATAATTTTTTACTGTCGCAAATTTTAATTACGCCAAGGATTGCCTTTTCTATAGTAAATTATTCAAAAAATAATTTTATACTGTCCCAAATTTTAATTACGCCAGGGATTGCCTTTTCTATAGTAAATTATTCAAAAAATAATTTTTTACTGTCGCAAATTTTAATTACGCCAGGGATTGCCTTTTCTATAGTAAATTATTCAAAAAATAATTTTCAACTGTCGCAAATTTTAATTACGCCAGGGATTGCCTTTTCTATAGTAAATTATTCAAAAAAAATTTTCTACTGTCGCAACTTTTAATTACGCCAGGGATTGCCTTTTCTATAGTAAATTATTCAAAAAATAATTTTTTACTGTCGCAAATTTTAATTACGCCAGGGATTGCCTTTTCTATAGTAAATTATTCAAAAAATAATTTTTTACTGTCGCAAATTTTAATTACGCCAAGGATTGCCTTTTCTATAGTAAATTATTCAAAAAATAATTTTATACTGTCGCAAATTTTAATTACGCCAGGGATTGCCTTTTCTATAGTAAATTATTCAAAAAATAATTTTTTACTGTCGCAAATTTTAATTACGCCAGGGATTGCCTTTTCTATAGTAAATTATTCAAAAAATAATTTTCAACTGTCGCAAATTTTAATTACGCCAGGGATTGCCTTTTCTATAGTAAATTATTCAAAAAAAATTTTCTACTGTCGCAACTTTTAATTACGCCAGGGATTGCCTTTTTATAGTAAATTATTCAAAAAATAATTTTTTACTGTTGCAAATTTTAATTGCGCCAGGGATTGCCTTTTCTATAGTAAATTATTCAAAAAATAATTTTCTACTGTCGCAAATTTTAATTACGCCAGGGATTGCCTTTTCTATAGTAAATTATTCAAAAAAAATTTTCTACTGTCGCAACTTTTAATTACGCCAGGGATTGCCTTTTCTATAGAAAATTATTCAAAAAAAAAATTTTCTACTGTCGCAAATTTTATTTGCGCCAGAGATTGCCTTTTCTATAGTAAATTATTCAAAAAATAATTTTCTACTGTCGCAAATTTTAATTGCGCCAGGGATTGCCTTTTCTATAGTAAATTATTCAAAAAATAATTTTTTACTGTCGCAAATTTTAATTACGCCAGGGATTGCCTTTTCTATAGTAAATTATTCAAAAAATAATTTTTTACTGTCGCAAATTTTAATTACGCCAGGGATTGCCTTTTCTATCGTAAATTATTCAAAAAATAATTTTATACTGTCGCAAATTTTAATTACGCCAGGGATTGCCTTTTCTATAGTAAATTATTCAAAAAATAATTTTTTACTGTCGCAAATTTTAATTACGCCAGGGATTGCCTTTTCTATCGTAAATTATTCAAAAAATAATTTTATACTGTCGCAAATTTTAATTACGCCAGGGATTGCCTTTTCTATAGTAAATTATTCAAAAAATAATTTTATACTGTCGCAAATTTTAATTACGCCAGGGATTGCCTTTTCTATAGTAAATTATTCAAAAAATAATTTTCTACTTTCGCAAATTTTAATTACGCCAGGGATTGCCTTTTCTATAGTAAATTATTCAAAAAATAATTTTCTACTGTCGCAAATTTTAATTACGCCAGGGATTGCCTTTTCTATAGTAAATTATTCAAAAAATAATTTTCTACTGTCGCAAATTTTAAATGCGCCAGGGATTGCCTTTCTATAGTAAATTATTCAAAAAATAATTTTATACTGTCGCAAATTTTAATTGCGCCAGGGATAGCCTTTTCTATAGTAAATTATTCAAAAAATAATTTTTTACTGTCGCAAATTTTAAATATCCCAGGGATTGCCTTTTCTATAGTAAATTATTCAAAAAATAATTTTTTACTGTCGCAAATTTTAATTACGCCAGGGATTGCCTTTTCTATAGTAAATTATTCAAAAAATAATTTTATACTTTCGCAAATTTTAATTACGCCAGGGATTGCCTTTTCTATAGTAAATTATTCAAAAAAAACTTTTTTATTGTCGCAAATTTTAATTACGCCAAGGATTGCCTTTTCTATAGTAAATTATTCAAAAAATAATTTTATACTGTCCCAAATTTTAATTACGCCAGGGATTGCCTTTTCTATAGTAAATTATTCAAAAAATAATTTTTTACTGTCGCAAATTTTAATTACGCCAGGGATTGCCTTTTCTATAGTAAATTATTCAAAAAATAATTTTCAACTGTCGCAAATTTTAATTACGCCAGGGATTGCCTTTTCTATAGTAAATTATTCAAAAAAAATTTTCTACTGTCGCAAATTTTAATTACGCCAGGGATTGCCTTTTCTATAGTAAATTATTCAAAAAATAATTTTCTATTGTCGCAAATTTTAATTACGCTAGGGATTGCCTTTTCTATAGTAAATTATTCAAAAAATAATTTTCTACTGTCGCAAATTTTAAATGCGCCAGGGATTGCCTTTCTATAGTAAATTATTCAAAAAATAATTTTATACTGTCGCAAATTTTAATTGCGCCAGGGATAGCCTTTTCTATAGTAAATTATTCAAAAAATAATTTTTTACTGTCGCAAATTTTAAATATCCCAGGGATTGCCTTTTCTATAGTAAATTATTCAAAAAATAATTTTTTACTGTCGCAAATTTTAATTACGCCAGGGATTGCCTTTTCTATAGTAAATTATTCAAAAAATAATTTTATACTTTCGCAAATTTTAATTACGCCAGGGATTGCCTTTTCTATAGTAAATTATTCAAAAAATAATTTTTTACTGTCGCAAATTTTAATTACGCCAAGGATTGTCTTTTCTATAGTAAATTATTCAAAAAATAATTTTATACTGTCGCAAATTTTAATTACGCCAGGGATTGCCTTTTCTATAGTAAATTATTCAAAAAATAATTTTCAACTGTCGCAAATTTTAATTACGCCAGGGATTGCCTTTTCTATAGTAAATTATTCAAAAAATAATTTTCTACTGTCGCAAATTTTAATTACGCCAGGGATTGCCTTTTCTATAGTAAATTATTCAAAAAATAATTTTTTACTGTCGCAAATTTTAATTGCGCCAGGGATTGCCTTTTCTATAGTAAATTATTCAAAAAATAATTTTTTACTGTCGCAAATTTTAATTACGCCAGGGATTGCCTTTTCTATAGTAAATTATTCAAAAAATAATTTTCTACTGTCGCAAATTTTAATTGCGCCAGGGATTGCCTTTTCTATAGTAAATTATTCAAAAAATAATTTTATACTGTCGCAAATTTTAATTACGCCAGGGATTGCCTTTTCTATAGTAAATTATTCAAAAAATAATTTTTTACTGTCGCAAATTTTAATTACGCCAAGGATTGCCTTTTCTATAGTAAATTATTCAAAAAATAATTTTATACTGTCGCAAATTTTAATTACGCCAGGGATTGCCTTTTCTCTAGTAAATTATTCAAAAAATAATTTTTTACTGTCGCAAATTTTAATTACGCCAGGGATTGCCTTTTCTATAGTAAATTATTCAAAAAATAATTTTCAACTGTCGCAAATTTTAATTACGCCAGGGATTGCCTTTTCTATAGTAAATTATTCAAAAAAATTTTTCTACTGTCGCAACTTTTAATTACGCCAGGGATTGCCTTTTCTATAGTAAATTATTCAAAAAATAATTTTTTACTGTTGCAAATTTTAATTGCGCCAGGGATTGCCTTTTCTATAGTAAATTATTCAAAAAATAATTTTCTACTGTCGCAAATTTTAATTACGCCAGGGATTGCCTTTTCTATAGTAAATTATTCAAAAAAAATTTTCTACTGTCGCAACTTTTAATTACGCCAGGGATTGCCTTTTCTATAGAAAATTATTCAAAAAAATAATTTTCTACTGTCGCAAATTTTATTTGCGCCAGAGATTGCCTTTTCTATAGTAAATTATTCAAAAAATAATTTTCTACTGTCGCAAATTTTAATTGCGCCAGGGATTGCCTTTTCTATAGTAAATTATTCAAAAAATAATTTTTTACTGTCGCAAATTTTAATTACGCCAGGGATTGCCTTTTCTATAGTAAATTATTCAAAAAATAATTTTTTACTGTCGCAAATTTTAATTACGCCAGGGATTGCCTTTTCTATAGTAAATTATTCAAAAAATATTTTTATACTGTCGCAAATTTTAATTACGCCAGGGATTGCCTTTTCTATAGTAAATTATTCAAAAAATAATTTTATACTGTCGCAAATTTTAATTACGCCAGGGATTGCCTTTTCTATAGTAAATTATTCAAAAAATAATTTTCTACTGTCGCAAATTTTAATTACGCCAGGGATTGCCTTTTCTATAGTAAATTATTCAAAAAATAATTTTCTACTGTCGCAAATTTTAATTACGCCAGGGATTGCCTCTTCTATAGTAAATTATTCAAAAAATAATTTTCTACTGTCGCAAATTTTAAATGCGCCAGGGATTGCCTTTCTATAGTAAATTATTCAAAAAATAATTTTATACTGTCGCAAATTTTAATTGCGCCAGGGATAGCCTTTTCTATAGTAAATTATTCAAAAAATAATTTTTTACTGTCGCAAATTTTAAATATCCCAGGGATTGCCTTTTCTATAGTAAATTATTCAAAAAATAATTTTTTACTGTCGCAAATTTTAATTACGCCAGGGATTGCCTTTTCTATAGTAAATTATTCAAAAAATAATTTTATACTTTCGCAAATTTTAATTACGTCAGGGATTGCCTTTTCTATAGTAAATTATTCAAAAAATAATTTTTTACTGTCGCAAATTTTAATTACGCCAAGGATTGCCTTTTCTATAGTAAATTATTCAAAAAATAATTTTATACTGTCCCAAATTTTAATTACGCCAGGGATTGCCTTTTCTATAGTAAATTATTCAAAAAATAATTTTTTACTGTCGCAAATTTTAATTACGCCAGGGATTGCCTTTTCTATAGTAAATTATTCAAAAAATAATTTTCAACTGTCGCAAATTTTAATTACGCCAGGGATTGCCTTTTCTATAGTAAATTATTCAAAAAAAATTTTCTACTGTCGCAACTTTTAATTACGCCAGGGATTGCCTTTTCTATAGTAAATTATTCAAAAAATAATTTTTTACTGTCGCAAATTTTAATTACGCCAGGGATTGCCTTTTCTATAGTAAATTATTCAAAAAATAATTTTTTACTGTCGCAAATTTTAATTACGCCAAGGATTGCCTTTTCTATAGTAAATTATTCAAAAAATAATTTTATACTGTCGCAAATTTTAATTACGCCAGGGATTGCCTTTTCTATAGTAAATTATTCAAAAAATAATTTTTTACTGTCGCAAATTTTAATTACGCCAGGGATTGCCTTTTCTATAGTAAATTATTCAAAAAATAATTTTCAACTGTCGCAAATTTTAATTACGCCAGGGATTGCCTTTTCTATAGTAAATTATTCAAAAAAAATTTTCTACTGTCGCAACTTTTAATTACGCCAGGGATTGCCTTTTTATAGTAAATTATTCAAAAAATAATTTTTTACTGTTGCAAATTTTAATTGCGCCAGGGATTGCCTTTTCTATAGTAAATTATTCAAAAAATAATTTTCTACTGTCGCAAATTTTAATTACGCCAGGGATTGCCTTTTCTATAGTAAATTATTCAAAAAAAATTTTCTACTGTCGCAACTTTTAATTACGCCAGGGATTGCCTTTTCTATAGAAAATTATTCAAAAAAAAAATTTTCTACTGTCGCAAATTTTATTTGCGCCAGAGATTGCCTTTTCTATAGTAAATTATTCAAAAAATAATTTTCTACTGTCGCAAATTTTAATTGCGCCAGGGATTGCCTTTTCTATAGTAAATTATTCAAAAAATAATTTTTTACTGTCGCAAATTTTAATTACGCCAGGGATTGCCTTTTCTATAGTAAATTATTCAAAAAATAATTTTTTACTGTCGCAAATTTTAATTACGCCAGGGATTGCCTTTTCTATCGTAAATTATTCAAAAAATAATTTTATACTGTCGCAAATTTTAATTACGCCAGGGATTGCCTTTTCTATAGTAAATTATTCAAAAAATAATTTTATACTGTCGCAAATTTTAATTACGCCAGGGATTGCCTTTTCTATAGTAAATTATTCAAAAAATAATTTTCTACTGTCGCAAATTTTAATTACGCCAGGGATTGCCTTTTCTATAGTAAATTATTCAAAAAATAATTTTCTACTGTCGCAAATTTTAATTACGCCAGGGATTGCCTTTTCTATAGTAAATTATTCAAAAAATAATTTTCTACTGTCGCAAATTTTAAATGCGCCAGGGATTGCCTTTCTATAGTAAATTATTCAAAAAATAATTTTATACTGTCGCAAATTTTAATTGCGCCAGGGATAGCCTTTTCTATAGTAAATTATTCAAAAAATAATTTTTTACTGTCGCAAATTTTAAATATCCCAGGGATTGCCTTTTCTATAGTAAATTATTCAAAAAATAATTTTTTACTGTCGCAAATTTTAATTACGCCAGGGATTGCCTTTTCTATAGTAAATTATTCAAAAAATAATTTTATACTTTCGCAAATTTTAATTACGCCAGGGATTGCCTTTTCTATAGTAAATTATTCAAAAAAAACTTTTTTATTGTCGCAAATTTTAATTACGCCAAGGATTGCCTTTTCTATAGTAAATTATTCAAAAAATAATTTTATACTGTCCCAAATTTTAATTACGCCAGGGATTGCCTTTTCTATAGTAAATTATTCAAAAAATAATTTTTTACTGTCGCAAATTTTAATTACGCCAGGGATTGCCTTTTCTATAGTAAATTATTCAAAAAATAATTTTCAACTGTCGCAAATTTTAATTACGCCAGGGATTGCCTTTTCTATAGTAAATTATTCAAAAAAAATTTTCTACTGTCGCAAATTTTAATTACGCCAGGGATTGCCTTTTCTATAGTAAATTATTCAAAAAATAATTTTCTATTGTCGCAAATTTTAATTACGCTAGGGATTGCCTTTTCTATAGTAAATTATTCAAAAAATAATTTTCTACTGTCGCAAATTTTAAATGCGCCAGGGATTGCCTTTCTATAGTAAATTATTCAAAAAATAATTTTATACTGTCGCAAATTTTAATTGCGCCAGGGATAGCCTTTTCTATAGTAAATTATTCAAAAAATAATTTTTTACTGTCGCAAATTTTAAATATCCCAGGGATTGCCTTTTCTATAGTAAATTATTCAAAAAATAATTTTTTACTGTCGCAAATTTTAATTACGCCAGGGATTGCCTTTTCTATAGTAAATTATTCAAAAAATAATTTTATACTTTCGCAAATTTTAATTACGCCAGGGATTGCCTTTTCTATAGTAAATTATTCAAAAAATAATTTTTTACTGTCGCAAATTTTAATTACGCCAAGGATTGTCTTTTCTATAGTAAATTATTCAAAAAATAATTTTATACTGTCGCAAATTTTAATTACGCCAGGGATTGCCTTTTCTATAGTAAATTATTCAAAAAATAATTTTCAACTGTCGCAAATTTTAATTACGCCAGGGATTGCCTTTTCTATAGTAAATTATTCAAAAAATAATTTTCTACTGTCGCAAATTTCAATTACGCCAGGGATTGCCTTTTCTATAGTAAATTATTCAAAAAATAATTTTTTACTGTCGCAAATTTTAATTGCGCCAGGGATTGCCTTTTCTATAGTAAATTATTCAAAAAATAATTTTTTACTGTCGCAAATTTTAATTACGCCAGGGATTGCCTTTTCTATAGTAAATTATTCAAAAAATAATTTTCTACTGTCGCAAATTTTAATTGCGCCAGGAATTGCCTTTTCTATTGTAAATTATTCAAAAAATAATTTTATACTGTCGCAAATTTTAATTACGCCAGGGATTGCCTTTTCTATAGTAAATTATTCAAAAAATAATTTTTTACTGTCGCAAATTTTAATTACGCCAAGGATTGCCTTTTCTATAGTAAATTATTCAAAAAATAATTTTATACTGTCGCAAATTTTAATTACGCCAGGGATTGCCTTTTCTATAGTAAATTATTCAAAAAATAATTTTCAACTGTCGCAAATTTTAATTACGCCAGGGATTGCCTTTTCTATAGTAAATTATTCAAAAAAATTTTTCTACTGTCGCAACTTTTAATTACGCCAGGGATTGCCTTTTCTATAGTAAATTATTCAAAAAATAATTTTTTACTGTTGCAAATTTTAATTGCGCCAGGGATTGCCTTTTCTATAGTAAATTATTCAAAAAATAATTTTCTACTGTCGCAAATTTTAATTACGCCAGGGATTGCCTTTTCTATAGTAAATTATTCAAAAAAAATTTTCTACTGTCGCAACTTTTAATTACGCCAGGGATTGCCTTTTCTATAGAAAATTATTCAAAAAAATAATTTTCTACTGTCGCAAATTTTATTTGCGCCAGAGATTGCCTTTTCTATAGTAAATTATTCAAAAAATAATTTTCTACTGTCGCAAATTTTAATTGCGCCAGGGATTGCCTTTTCTATAGTAAATTATTCAAAAAATAATTTTTTACTGTCGCAAATTTTAATTACGCCAGGGATTGCCTTTTCTATAGTAAATTATTCAAAAAATAATTTTTTACTGTCGCAAATTTTAATTACGCCAGGGATTGCCTTTTCTATAGTAAATTATTCAAAAAATATTTTTATACTGTCGCAAATTTTAATTACGCCAGGGATTGCCTTTTCTATAGTAAATTATTCAAAAAATAATTTTATACTGTCGCAAATTTTAATTACGCCAGGGATTGCCTTTTCTATAGTAAATTATTCAAAAAATAATTTTCTACTGTCGCAAATTTTAATTACGCCAGGGATTGCCTTTTCTATAGTAAATTATTCAAAAAATAATTTTCTACTGTCGCAAATTTTAATTACGCCAGGGATTGCCTTTTCTATAGTAAATTATTCAAAAAATAATTTTCTACTGTCGCAAATTTTAAATGCGCCAGGGATTGCCTTTCTATAGTAAATTATTCAAAAAATAATTTTATACTGTCGCAAATTTTAATTGCGCCAGGGATAGCCTTTTCTATAGTAAATTATTCAAAAAATAATTTTTTACTGTCGCAAATTTTAAATATCCCAGGGATTGCCTTTTCTATAGTAAATTATTCAAAAAATAATTTTTTACTGTCGCAAATTTTAATTACGCCAGGGATTGCCTTTTCTATAGTAAATTATTCAAAAAATAATTTTATACTTTCGCAAATTTTAATTACGTCAGGGATTGCCTTTTCTATAGTAAATTATTCAAAAAATAATTTTTTACTGTCGCAAATTTTAATTACGCCAAGGATTGCCTTTTCTATAGTAAATTATTCAAAAAATAATTTTATACTGTCCCAAATTTTAATTACGCCAGGAATTGCCTTTTCTATAGTAAATTATTCAAAAAATAATTTTTTACTGTCGCAAATTTTAATTACGCCAGGGATTGCCTTTTCTATAGTAAATTATTCAAAAAATAATTTTCAACTGTCGCAAATTTTAATTACGCCAGGGATTGCCTTTTCTATAGTAAATTATTCAAAAAAAGTTTCTACTGTCGCAACTTTTAATTACGCCAGGGATTGCCTTTTCTATAGTAAATTATTCAAAAAATAATTTTTTACTGTCGCAAATTTTAATTACGCCAGGGATTGCCTTTTCTATAGTAAATTATTCAAAAAATAATTTTATACTGTCGCAAATTTTAATTACGCCAGGGATTGCCTTTTCTATAGTAAATTATTCAAAAAATAATTTTATACTGTCGCAAATTTTAATTAGGCCAGGGATTGCCTTTTCTATAGTAAATTATTCAAAAAATAATTTTCTACTGTCGCAAATTTTAATTACGCCAGGGATTGCCTTTTCTATAGTAAATTATTCAAAAAATAATTTTCTACTGTCGCAAATTTTAAATGCGCCAGGGATTGCCTTTCTATAGTAAATTATTCAAAAAATAATTTTATACTGTCGCAAATTTTAATTGCGCCAGGGATTGCCTTTTCTATAGTAAATTATTCAAAAAATAATTTTCAACTGTCGCAAATTTTAATTACGCCAGGGATTACCTTTTCTGTAGTAAATTATTCAAAAAATAATTTTCAACTGTCGCAAATTTTAATTACGCCAGGGATTGCCTTTTCTACAGTAAATTTTTCAAAATATTAATTTTTTACTGTCGCATATTTTAAATACGCCAGGGATTGCCTTTTCTATAGTAAATTATTCAAAAAATAATTTTCTACTGTCGCAAATTTCAAATCCGCCAGGGATTGCCTTTTCTATAGTAAATTATTCAAAAAATAATTTTTTACTATCGCAAATTTCAAATCCGCCAGGGATTGCCTTTTCTATAGTAAATTATTCAAAAAATAATTTTTTACTGTCGCAAATTTTAATTACGCCAGGGATTGCCTTTTCTATAGTAAATTATTCAAAAAATAATTTTATACTGTCGCAAATTTTAATTAGGCCAGGGATTGCCTTTTCTATAGTAAATTATTCAAAAAATAATTTTCTACTGTCGCAAATTTTAATTACGCCAGGGATTGCCTTTTCTATAGTAAATTATTCAAAAAATAATTTTCTACTGTCGCAAATTTTAAATGCGCCAGGGATTGCCTTTCTATAGTAAATTATTCAAAAAATAATTTTATACTGTCGCAAATTTTAATTGCGCCAGGGATTGCCTTTTCTATAGTAAATTATTCAAAAAATAATTTTCAACTGTCGCAAATTTTAATTACGCCAGGGATTACCTTTTCTGTAGTAAATTATTCAAAAAATAATTTTCAACTGTCGCAAATTTTAATTACGCCAGGGATTGCCTTTTCTACAGTAAATTTTTCAAAATATTAATTTTTTACTGTCGCATATTTTAAATACGCCAGGGATTGCCTTTTCTATAGTAAATTATTCAAAAAATAATTTTCTACTGTCGCAAATTTCAAATCCGCCAGGGATTGCCTTTTCTATAGTAAATTATTCAAAAAATAATTTTTTACTATCGCAAATTTCAAATCCGCCAGGGATTGCCTTTTCTATAGTAAATTATTCAAAAAATAATTTTTTACTGTCGCAAATTTTAATTACGCCAGGGATTGCCTTTTCTATAGTAAATTATTCAAAAAATAATTTTTTACTGTCGCAAATTTCAAATCCGACAGGGATTGCATTTTCTATAGTAAATTATTCAAAAAAAAATTTTTTACTATCTCAAATTTCAAATCCGCCAGGGATTGCCTTTTCTATAGTAAATTATTCAAAAAATAATTTTATACTGTCGCAAATTTTAATTACGCCAGGGATTGCCTTTTCTATAGTAAATTATTCAAAAAATAATTTTCTACTGTCGCAAATTTTAATTGCGCCAGGGATTGCCTTTTCTATAGTAAATTATTCAAAAAATAATTTTCAACTGTCGCAAATTTTAATTACGCCAGGGATTGCCTTTTCTATAGTAAATTATTCAAAAAATAATTTTTTACTGTCGCAAATTTTAATTACGCCAGGGATTGCCTTTTCTATAGTAAATTATTCAAAAAATAATTTTTTACTGTCGCAAATTTTAATTACGCCAAGGATTGCCTTTTCTATAGTAAATTATTCAAAAAATAATTTTATACTGTCGCAAATTTTAATTACGCCAGGGATTGCCTTTTCTATAGTAAATTATTCAAAAAATAATTTTTTACTGTCGCAAATTTTAATTACGCCAGGGATTGCCTTTTCTATAGTAAATTATTCAAAAAATAATTTTCAACTGTCGCAAATTTTAATTACGCCAGGGATTGCCTTTTCTATAGTAAATTATTCAAAAAAAATTTTCTACTGTCGCAACTTTTAATTACGCCAGGGATTGCCTTTTTATAGTAAATTATTCAAAAAATAATTTTTTACTGTTGCAAATTTTAATTGCGCCAGGGATTGCCTTTTCTATAGTAAATTATTCAAAAAATAATTTTCTACTGTCGCAAATTTTAATTACGCCAGGGATTGCCTTTTCTATAGTAAATTATTCAAAAAAAATTTTCTACTGTCGCAACTTTTAATTACGCCAGGGATTGCCTTTTCTATAGAAAATTATTCAAAAAAAAAATTTTCTACTGTCGCAAATTTTATTTGCGCCAGAGATTGCCTTTTCTATAGTAAATTATTCAAAAAATAATTTTCTACTGTCGCAAATTTTAATTGCGCCAGGGATTGCCTTTTCTATAGTAAATTATTCAAAAAATAATTTTTTACTGTCGCAAATTTTAATTACGCCAGGGATTGCCTTTTCTATAGTAAATTATTCAAAAAATAATTTTTTACTGTCGCAAATTTTAATTACGCCAGGGATTGCCTTTTCTATCGTAAATTATTCAAAAAATAATTTTATACTGTCGCAAATTTTAATTACGCCAGGGATTGCCTTTTCTATAGTAAATTATTCAAAAAATAATTTTATACTGTCGCAAATTTTAATTACGCCAGGGATTGCCTTTTCTATAGTAAATTATTCAAAAAATAATTTTCTACTGTCGCAAATTTTAATTACGCCAGGGATTGCCTTTTCTATAGTAAATTATTCAAAAAATAATTTTCTACTGTCGCAAATTTTAATTACGCCAGGGATTGCCTTTTCTATAGTAAATTATTCAAAAAATAATTTTCTACTGTCGCAAATTTTAAATGCGCCAGGGATTGCCTTTCTATAGTAAATTATTCAAAAAATAATTTTATACTGTCGCAAATTTTAATTGCGCCAGGGATAGCCTTTTCTATAGTAAATTATTCAAAAAATAATTTTTTACTGTCGCAAATTTTAAATATCCCAGGGATTGCCTTTTCTATAGTAAATTATTCAAAAAATAATTTTTTACTGTCGCAAATTTTAATTACGCCAGGGATTGCCTTTTCTATAGTAAATTATTCAAAAAATAATTTTATACTTTCGCAAATTTTAATTACGCCAGGGATTGCCTTTTCTATAGTAAATTATTCAAAAAAAACTTTTTTATTGTCGCAAATTTTAATTACGCCAAGGATTGCCTTTTCTATAGTAAATTATTCAAAAAATAATTTTATACTGTCCCAAATTTTAATTACGCCAGGGATTGCCTTTTCTATAGTAAATTATTCAAAAAATAATTTTTTACTGTCGCAAATTTTAATTACGCCAGGGATTGCCTTTTCTATAGTAAATTATTCAAAAAATAATTTTCAACTGTCGCAAATTTTAATTACGCCAGGGATTGCCTTTTCTATAGTAAATTATTCAAAAAAAATTTTCTACTGTCGCAAATTTTAATTACGCCAGGGATTGCCTTTTCTATAGTAAATTATTCAAAAAATAATTTTCTATTGTCGCAAATTTTAATTACGCTAGGGATTGCCTTTTCTATAGTAAATTATTCAAAAAATAATTTTCTACTGTCGCAAATTTTAAATGCGCCAGGGATTGCCTTTCTATAGTAAATTATTCAAAAAATAATTTTATACTGTCGCAAATTTTAATTGCGCCAGGGATAGCCTTTTCTATAGTAAATTATTCAAAAAATAATTTTTTACTGTCGCAAATTTTAAATATCCCAGGGATTGCCTTTTCTATAGTAAATTATTCAAAAAATAATTTTTTACTGTCGCAAATTTTAATTACGCCAGGGATTGCCTTTTCTATAGTAAATTATTCAAAAAATAATTTTATACTTTCGCAAATTTTAATTACGCCAGGGATTGCCTTTTCTATAGTAAATTATTCAAAAAATAATTTTTTACTGTCGCAAATTTTAATTACGCCAAGGATTGTCTTTTCTATAGTAAATTATTCAAAAAATAATTTTATACTGTCGCAAATTTTAATTACGCCAGGGATTGCCTTTTCTATAGTAAATTATTCAAAAAATAATTTTCAACTGTCGCAAATTTTAATTACGCCAGGGATTGCCTTTTCTATAGTAAATTATTCAAAAAATAATTTTCTACTGTCGCAAATTTCAATTACGCCAGGGATTGCCTTTTCTATAGTAAATTATTCAAAAAATAATTTTTTACTGTCGCAAATTTTAATTGCGCCAGGGATTGCCTTTTCTATAGTAAATTATTCAAAAAATAATTTTTTACTGTCGCAAATTTTAATTACGCCAGGGATTGCCTTTTCTATAGTAAATTATTCAAAAAATAATTTTCTACTGTCGCAAATTTTAATTGCGCCAGGAATTGCCTTTTCTATTGTAAATTATTCAAAAAATAATTTTATACTGTCGCAAATTTTAATTACGCCAGGGATTGCCTTTTCTATAGTAAATTATTCAAAAAATAATTTTTTACTGTCGCAAATTTTAATTACGCCAAGGATTGCCTTTTCTATAGTAAATTATTCAAAAAATAATTTTATACTGTCGCAAATTTTAATTACGCCAGGGATTGCCTTTTCTATAGTAAATTATTCAAAAAATAATTTTCAACTGTCGCAAATTTTAATTACGCCAGGGATTGCCTTTTCTATAGTAAATTATTCAAAAAAATTTTTCTACTGTCGCAACTTTTAATTACGCCAGGGATTGCCTTTTCTATAGTAAATTATTCAAAAAATAATTTTTTACTGTTGCAAATTTTAATTGCGCCAGGGATTGCCTTTTCTATAGTAAATTATTCAAAAAATAATTTTCTACTGTCGCAAATTTTAATTACGCCAGGGATTGCCTTTTCTATAGTAAATTATTCAAAAAAAATTTTCTACTGTCGCAACTTTTAATTACGCCAGGGATTGCCTTTTCTATAGAAAATTATTCAAAAAAATAATTTTCTACTGTCGCAAATTTTATTTGCGCCAGAGATTGCCTTTTCTATAGTAAATTATTCAAAAAATAATTTTCTACTGTCGCAAATTTTAATTGCGCCAGGGATTGCCTTTTCTATAGTAAATTATTCAAAAAATAATTTTTTACTGTCGCAAATTTTAATTACGCCAGGGATTGCCTTTTCTATAGTAAATTATTCAAAAAATAATTTTTTACTGTCGCAAATTTTAATTACGCCAGGGATTGCCTTTTCTATAGTAAATTATTCAAAAAATATTTTTATACTGTCGCAAATTTTAATTACGCCAGGAATTGCCTTTTCTATAGTAAATTATTCAAAAAATAATTTTATACTGTCGCAAATTTTAATTACGCCAGGGATTGCCTTTTCTATAGTAAATTATTCAAAAAATAATTTTCTACTGTCGCAAATTTTAATTACGCCAGGGATTGCCTTTTCTATAGTAAATTATTCAAAAAATAATTTTCTACTGTCGCAAATTTTAATTACGCCAGGGATTGCCTTTTCTATAGTAAATTATTCAAAAAATAATTTTCTACTGTCGCAAATTTTAAATGCGCCAGGGATTGCCTTTCTATAGTAAATTATTCAAAAAATAATTTTATACTGTCGCAAATTTTAATTGCGCCAGGGATAGCCTTTTCTATAGTAAATTATTCAAAAAATAATTTTTTACTGTCGCAAATTTTAAATATCCCAGGGATTGCCTTTTCTATAGTAAATTATTCAAAAAATAATTTTTTACTGTCGCAAATTTTAATTACGCCAGGGATTGCCTTTTCTATAGTAAATTATTCAAAAAATAATTTTATACTTTCGCAAATTTTAATTACGTCAGGGATTGCCTTTTCTATAGTAAATTATTCAAAAAATAATTTTTTACTGTCGCAAATTTTAATTACGCCAAGGATTGCCTTTTCTATAGTAAATTATTCAAAAAATAATTTTATACTGTCCCAAATTTTAATTACGCCAGGAATTGCCTTTTCTATAGTAAATTATTCAAAAAATAATTTTTTACTGTCGCAAATTTTAATTACGCCAGGGATTGCCTTTTCTATAGTAAATTATTCAAAAAATAATTTTCAACTGTCGCAAATTTTAATTACGCCAGGGATTGCCTTTTCTATAGTAAATTATTCAAAAAAAGTTTCTACTGTCGCAACTTTTAATTACGCCAGGGATTGCCTTTTCTATAGTAAATTATTCAAAAAATAATTTTTTACTGTCGCAAATTTTAATTACGCCAGGGATTGCCTTTTCTATAGTAAATTATTCAAAAAATAATTTTATACTGTCGCAAATTTTAATTACGCCAGGGATTGCCTTTTCTATAGTAAATTATTCAAAAAATAATTTTATACTGTCGCAAATTTTAATTAGGCCAGGGATTGCCTTTTCTATAGTAAATTATTCAAAAAATAATTTTCTACTGTCGCAAATTTTAATTACGCCAGGGATTGCCTTTTCTATAGTAAATTATTCAAAAAATAATTTTCTACTGTCGCAAATTTTAAATGCGCCAGGGATTGCCTTTCTATAGTAAATTATTCAAAAAATAATTTTATACTGTCGCAAATTTTAATTGCGCCAGGGATTGCCTTTTCTATAGTAAATTATTCAAAAAATAATTTTCAACTGTCGCAAATTTTAATTACGCCAGGGATTACCTTTTCTGTAGTAAATTATTCAAAAAATAATTTTCAACTGTCGCAAATTTTAATTACGCCAGGGATTGCCTTTTCTACAGTAAATTTTTCAAAATATTAATTTTTTACTGTCGCATATTTTAAATACGCCAGGGATTGCCTTTTCTATAGTAAATTATTCAAAAAATAATTTTCTACTGTCGCAAATTTCAAATCCGCCAGGGATTGCCTTTTCTATAGTAAATTATTCAAAAAATAATTTTTTACTATCGCAAATTTCAAATCCGCCAGGGATTGCCTTTTCTATAGTAAATTATTCAAAAAATAATTTTTTACTGTCGCAAATTTTAATTACGCCAGGGATTGCCTTTTCTATAGTAAATTATTCAAAAAATAATTTTATACTGTCGCAAATTTTAATTAGGCCAGGGATTGCCTTTTCTATAGTAAATTATTCAAAAAATAATTTTCTACTGTCGCAAATTTTAATTACGCCAGGGATTGCCTTTTCTATAGTAAATTATTCAAAAAATAATTTTCTACTGTCGCAAATTTTAAATGCGCCAGGGATTGCCTTTCTATAGTAAATTATTCAAAAAATAATTTTATACTGTCGCAAATTTTAATTGCGCCAGGGATTGCCTTTTCTATAGTAAATTATTCAAAAAATAATTTTCAACTGTCGCAAATTTTAATTACGCCAGGGATTACCTTTTCTGTAGTAAATTATTCAAAAAATAATTTTCAACTGTCGCAAATTTTAATTACGCCAGGGATTGCCTTTTCTACAGTAAATTTTTCAAAATATTAATTTTTTACTGTCGCATATTTTAAATACGCCAGGGATTGCCTTTTCTATAGTAAATTATTCAAAAAATAATTTTCTACTGTCGCAAATTTCAAATCCGCCAGGGATTGCCTTTTCTATAGTAAATTATTCAAAAAATAATTTTTTACTATCGCAAATTTCAAATCCGCCAGGGATTGCCTTTTCTATAGTAAATTATTCAAAAAATAATTTTTTACTGTCGCAAATTTTAATTACGCCAGGGATTGCCTTTTCTATAGTAAATTATTCAAAAAATAATTTTTTACTGTCGCAAATTTCAAATCCGACAGGGATTGCATTTTCTATAGTAAATTATTCAAAAAAAAATTTTTTACTATCTCAAATTTCAAATCCGCCAGGGATTGCCTTTTCTATAGTAAATTATTCAAAAAATAATTTTATACTGTCGCAAATTTTAATTACGCCAGGGATTGCCTTTTCTATAGTAAATTATTCAAAAAATAATTTTCTACTGTCGCAAATTTTAATTACGCCAGGGATTGCCTTTTCTATAGTAAATTATTCAAAAAATAATTTTATACTGTCGCAAATTTTAAATATCCCAAGGATTGCCTTTTCTATAGTAAATTATTCAAAAAATAATTTTTTACTATCGCAAATTTTAAGTGCGCCAGGGATTGCCTTTTCTATAGTAAATTATTCAAAAAATAATTTTTTACTATCGCAAATTTTAAGTGCGCCAGGGATTGCCTTTTCTATAGTAAATTATTCAAAAAATAATTTTTTACTGTCGCAAATTTCAAATCCGCCAGGGATTGCCTTATCTATAGTAAATTATTCAAAAAATAATTTTATACTGTCGCAAATTTTAATTACGCCAGGGATTGCCTTTTCTATAGTAAATTATTCAAAAAATAATGTTTCACTGTCGCAAATTGTAATTACGCCAGGGATTGCATTTTCTATAGTAAATTATTCAAAAAATAATTTTATACTGTCGCAAATTTTAATTACGCCAGGGATTGCCTTTTCTATAGTAAATTATTCAAAAAATAATTTTTTACTGTCGCAAATTTTAATTACGCCAGGGATTGCCTTTTCTATAGTAAATTATTCAAAAAATAATTTTCAACTGTCGCAAATTTTAATTACGCCAGGGATTGCTTTTTCTACAGTAAATTTTTCAAAATATTAATTTTTTACTGTCACACATTTTAAATACGCCAGGGATTGCCTTTTCTATAGTAAATTATTCAAAAAATAATTTTCTACTGTCGCAAATTTCAAATCCGCCAGGGATTGCCTTTTCTATAGTAAATTATTCAAAAAATAATTTTTTACTATCGCAAATTTCAAATCCGCCAGGGATTGCCTTTTCTATAGTAAATTATTCAAAAAATAATTTTTTACTGTCGCAAATTTTAATTACGCCAGGGATTGCCTTTTCTATAGTAAATTATTCAAAAAATAATTTTATACTGTCTCAAATTTTAATTACGCCAGGGATTGCCTTTTCTATAGTAAATTATTCAAAAAATAATTTTCAACTGTAGCAAATTTTAATTACGCCAGGGATTGCCTTTTCTATAGTAAATTATTCAAAAAATAATTTTCTACTGTCGCAAATTTTAAGTGCGCCAGGGATTGCCTTTTCTATAGTAAATTATTCAAAAAATAATTTTCTACTGTCGCAAATTTTAATTACGCCAGGGATTGCCTTTTCTCTAGTAAATTATTCAAAAAATAATTTTATACTGTCGGGAAATTTTTAATTACGCAGGGATTGCCTTTTCTATAGTAAATTATTCAAAAAATAATTTTATACTGTCGCAAATTTTAATTACGCCAGGGATTGTCTTTTCTATAGTAAATTATTCAAAAAATAATTTTCTACTGTCGCAAATTTTAATTACGCCAGGGATTGCCTTTTCTATAGTAAATTATTCAAAAAATAATTTTCTACTGTCGCAAATTTTAATTACGCCAGGGATTGCCTTTTCTATAGTAAATTATTCAAAAAATAATTTTCTACTGTCGCAAATTTTAAATGCGCCAGGGATTGCCTTTCTATAGTAAATTATTCAAAAAATAATTTTATACTGTCGCAAATTTTAATTGCGCCAGGGATTGCCTTTTCTATAGTAAATTATTCAAAAAATAATTTTTTACTGTCGCAAATTTTAAATATCCCAGGGATTGCCTTTTCTATAGTAAATTATTCAAAAAATAATTTTTTACTGTCGCAAATTTTAATTACGCCAGGGATTGCCTTTTCTATAGTAAATTATTCAAAAAATAATTTTATACTTTCGCAAATTTTAATTACGCCAGGGATTGCCTTTTCTATAGTAAATTATTCAAAAAATAATTTTTTACTGTCGCAAATTTTAATTACGCCAAGGATTGCCTTTTCTATAGTAAATTATTCAAAAAATAATTTTATACTGTCGCAAATTTTAATTACGCCAGGGATTGCCTTTTCTATAGTAAATTATTCAAAAAATAATTTTTTACTGTCGCAAATTTTAATTACGCCAGGGATTGCCTTTTCTATAGTAAATTATTCAAAAAATAATTTTCAACTGTCGCAAATTTTAATTACGCCAGGGATTGCCTTTTCTATAGTAAATTATTCAAAAAAAATTTTCTACTGTCGCAACTTTTAATTACGCCAGGGATTGCCTTTTCTATAGTAAATTATTCAAAAAATAATTTTTTACTGTCGCAAATTTCAAATCCGCCAGGGATTGCCTTATCTATAGTAAATTATTCAAAAAATAATTTTATACTGTCGCAAATTTTAATTACGCCAGGGATTGCCTTTTCTATAGTAAATTATTCAAAAAATAATGTTTTACTGTCGCAAATTGTAATTACGCCAGGGATTGCATTTTCTATAGTAAATTATTCAAAAAATAATTTTATACTGTCTCAAATTTTAATTACGCCAGGGATTGCCTTTTCTATAGTAAATTATTCAAAAAATAATTTTTTACTGTCGCAAATTTTAATTACGCCAGGGATTGCCTTTTCTATAGTAAATTATTCAAAAAATAATTTTCAACTGTCGCAAATTTTAATTACGCCAGGGATTGCCTTTTCTACAGTAAATTTTTCAAAATATTAATTTTTTACTGTCACACATTTTAAATACGCCAGGGATTGCCTTTTCTATAGTAAATTATTCAAAAAATAATTTTCTACTGTCGCAAATTTCAAATCCGCCAGGGATTGCCTTTTCTATAGTAAATTATTCAAAAAATAATTTTTTACTATCGCAAATTTCAAATCCGCCAGGGATTGCCTTTTCTATAGTAAATTATTCAAAAAATAATTTTTTACTGTCGCAAATTTTAATTACGCCAGGGATTGCCTTTTCTATAGTAAATTATTCAAAAAATAATTTTATACTGTCGCAAATTTTAATTACGCCTGGGATTGCCTTTTCTATAGTAAATTATTCAAAAAATAATTTTCTACTGTCACAAATTTTAATTACGCCAGGGATTGCCTTTTCTATAGTAAATTATTCAAAAAATAATTTTCTACTGTCGCAAATTTTAAGTGCGCCAGGGATTGCCTTTTCTATAGTAAATTATTCAAAAAATAATTTTCTACTGTCGCAAATTTTAATTACGCCAGGGATTGCCTTTTCTATAGTAAATTATTCAAAAAATAATTTTATACTGTCGGAAATTTTAATTACGCCAGAGATTGCCTTTTCTATAGTAAATTATTCAAAAAATAATTTTTTACTATCGCAAGTTTTAATTGCGCCAGGGATTGCCTTTTCTACAGTAAATTTTGCAAAAAATAATTTTTTACTGTCGCAAATTTTAAATACGCCAGGGATTGCCTTTTCTATAGTAAATTATTCAAAAAATAATTTTATACTGTCGCAAATTTTAACTACGCCAGGGATTGTCTTTTATATAGTAAATTATTCAAAAAATAATTTTCTACTGTCGCAAATTTTAATTATGCCAGGGATTGCCTTTTCTATAGTAAATTATTTAAAAAATAATTTTTTACTGTCGCAAATTTTAATTACGCCAGGGATTGCCTTTTCTATAGTAAATTATTCAAAAAATAATTTTCAACTGTCGCAAATTTTAATTACGCCAGAGATTGCCTTTTCTATAGTAAATTATTCAAAAAATAATTTTCTACTGTCGCAAATTTTAATTACGCCAGGGATTGCCTTTTCTATAGTAAATTATTCAAAAAATAATTTTTTACTGTCGCAAATTTTAATTGCGCCAGGGATTGCCTTTTCTATAGTAAATTATTCAAAAAATATTTTTTTACTGTCGCAAATTTTAATTACGCCAGGGATTGCCTTTTCTATAGTAAATTATTCAAAAAATAATTTTCTACTGTCGCAAATTTTAATTGCGCCAGGGATTGACTTTTCTATAGTAAATTATTCAAAAAATAATTTTATACTGTCGCAAATTTTAATTACGCCAGGGATTGCCTTTTCTATAGTAAATTATTCAAAAAATAATTTTTTACTGTCGCAAATTTTAATTACGCCAAGGATTGCCTTTTCTATAGTAAATTATTCAAAAAATAATTTTATACTGTCGCAAATTTTAATTACGCCAGGGATTGCCTTTTCTATAGTAAATTATTCAAAAAATAATTTTTTACTGTCGCAAATTTTAATTACGCCAGGGATTGCCTTTTCTATAGTAAATTATTCAAAAAATAATTTTCAACTGTCGCAAATTTTAATTACGCCAGGGATTGCCTTTTCTACAGTAAATTTTTCAAAATATTAATTTTTTACTGTCACACATTTTAAATACGCCAGGGATTGCCTTTTCTATAGTAAATTATTCAAAAAATAATTTTCTACTGTCGCAAATTTCAAATCCGCCAGGGATTGCCTTTTCTATAGTAAATTATTCAAAAAATAATTTTTTACTATCGCAAATTTCAAATCCGCCAGGGATTGCCTTTTCTATAGTAAATTATTCAAAAAATAATTTTTTACTGTCGCAAATTTTAATTACGCCAGGGATTGCCTTTTCTATAGTAAATTATTCAAAAAATAATTTTATACTGTCGCAAATTTTAATTACGCCTGGGATTGCCTTTTCTATAGTAAATTATTCAAAAAATAATTTTCTACTGTCGCAAATTTTAATTACGCCAGGGATTGCCTTTTCTATAGTAAATTATTCAAAAAATAATTTTCTACTGTCGCAAATTTTAAGTGCGCCAGGGATTGCCTTTTCTATAGTAAATTATTCAAAAAATAATTTTCTACTGTCGCAAATTTTAATTACGCCAGGGATTGCCTTTTCTATAGTAAATTATTCAAAAAATAATTTTATACTGTCGGAAATTTTAATTACGCCAGAGATTGCCTTTTCTATAGTAAATTATTCAAAAAATAATTTTTTACTATCGCAAGTTTTAATTGCGCCAGGGATTGCCTTTTCTACAGTAAATTTTGCAAAAAATAATTTTCTACTGTCGCAAATTTTAATTATGCCAGGGATTGCCTTTTCTATAGTAAATTATTTAAAAAATAATTTTTTACTGTCGCAAATTTTAATTACACCAGGGATTGCCTTTTCTATAGTAAATTATTCAAAAAATAATTTTCAACTGTCGCAAATTTTAATTACGCCAGGGATTGCCTTTTCTATAGTAAATTATTCAAAAAATAATTTTCTACTGTCGCAAATTTTAATTACTCCAGGGATTGCCTTTTCTATAGTAAATTATTCAAAAAATAATTTTATACTGTCGCAAATTTTAAATATCCCAAGGATTGCCTTTTCTATAGTAAATTATTCAAAAAATAATTTTTTACTATCGCAAATTTTAAGTGCGCCAGGGATTGCCTTTTCTATAGTAAATTATTCAAAAAATAATTTTTTACTATCGCAAATTTTAAGTGCGCCAGGGATTGCCTTTTCTATAGTAAATTATTCAAAAAATAATTTTTTACTGTCGCAAATTTCAAATCCGCCAGGGATTGCCTTATCTATAGTAAATTATTCAAAAAATAATTTTATACTGTCGCAAATTTTAATTACGCCAGGGATTGCCTTTTCTATAGTAAATTATTCAAAAAATAATGTTTTACTGTCGCAAATTGTAATTACGCCAGGGATTGCATTTTCTATAGTAAATTATTCAAAAAATAATTTTATACTGTCGCAAATTTTAATTACGCCAGGGATTGCCTTTTCTATAGTAAATTATTCAAAAAATAATTTTTTACTGTCGCAAATTTTAATTACGCCAGGGATTGCCTTTTCTATAGTAAATTATTCAAAAAATAATTTTCAACTGTCGCAAATTTTAATTACGCCAGGGATTGCCTTTTCTACAGTAAATTTTTCAAAATATTAATTTTTTACTGTCACACATTTTAAATACGCCAGGGATTGCCTTTTCTATAGTAAATTATTCAAAAAATAATTTTCTACTGTCGCAAATTTCAAATCCGCCAGGGATTGCCTTTTCTATAGTAAATTATTCAAAAAATAATTTTTTACTATCGCAAATTTCAAATAGTAAATTATTCAAAAAATAATTTTTTACTGTCGCAAATTTTAATTACGCCAGGGAATGCCTTTTCTATAGTAAATTATTCAAAAAATAATTTTATACTGTCGCAAATTTTAATTACGCCTGGGATTGCCTTTTCTATAGTAAATTATTCAAAAAATAATTTTCTACTGTCGCAAATTTTAATTACGCCAGGGATTGCCTTTTCTATAGTAAATTATTCAAAAAATAATTTTCTACTGTCGCAAATTTTAAGTGCGCCAGGGATTGCCTTTTCTATAGTAAATTATTCAAAAAATAATTTTCTACTGTCGCAAATTTTAATTACGCCAGGGATTGCCTTTTCTATAGTAAATTATTCAAAAAATAATTTTATACTGTCGGAAATTTTAATTACGCCAGAGATTGCCTTTTCTATAGTAAATTATTCAAAAAATAATTTTTTACTATCGCAAGTTTTAATTGCGCCAGGGATTGCCTTTTCTACAGTAAATTTTGCAAAAAATAATTTTTTACTGTCGCAAATTTTAAATACGCCAGGGATTGCCTTTTCTATAGTAAATTATTCAAAAAATAATTTTATACTGTCGCAAATTTTAACTACGCCAGGGATTGTCTTTTATATAGTAAATTATTCAAAAAATAATTTTCTACTGTCGCAAATTTTAATTATGCCAGGGATTGCCTTTTCTATAGTAAATTATTTAAAAAATAATTTTTTACTGTCGCAAATTTTAATTACGCCAGGGATTGCCTTTTCTATAGTAAATTATTCAAAAAATAATTTTCAACTGTCGCAAATTTTAATTACGCCAGGGATTGCCTTTTCTATAGTAAATTATTCAAAAAATAATTTTCTACTGTCGCAGATTTTAATTACGCCAGGGATTGCCTTTTCTATAGTAAATTATTCAAAAAATAATTTTTTACTGTCGCAAATTTTAATTGCGCCAGGGATTGCCTTTTCTATAGTAAATTATTCAAAAAATAATTTTTTACTGTCGCAAATTTTAATTACGCCAGGGATTGCCTTTTCTATAGTAAATTATTCAAAAAATAATTTTCTACTGTCGCAAATTTTAATTGCGCCAGGGATTGACTTTTCTATAGTAAATTATTCAAAAAATAATTTTCAACTGTCGCAAATTTTAATTACGCCAGGGATTGCCTTTTCTATAGTAAATTATTCAAAAAATAATTTTTTACTGTCGCAAATTTTAATTGCGCCAGGGATTGCCTTTTCTATAGTAAATTATTCAAAAAATAATTTTCTACTGTCACAAATTTTAATTAGGCCAGGGATTGCCTCTTCTATAGTAAATTATTCAAAAAATAATTTTTTACTGTTGCAAATTTTAATTGCGCCAGGGATTGCCTTTTCTATAGTAAATTATTCAAAAAATAATTTTCTACTGTCGCATATTTTAATTACGCCAGGGATTGCCTTTTCTATAGTAAATTATTCAAAAAAAATTTTCTACTGTCGCAACTTTTAATTACGCCAGGGATTGCCTTTTCTATAGTAAATTATTCAGAAAAATAATTTTCTACTGTCGCAAATTTTATTTGCGCCAGAGATTGCCTTTTCTATAGTAAATTATTCAAAAAATAATTTTATACTGTCGCAAATTTTAATTACGCCAGGTATTGCCTTTTCTATAGTAAATTATTCAAAAAATAATTTTTTACTGTCGGAAATTTTAATTACGCCAGGGATTGCCTTTTCTATAGTAAATTATTCAAAAAATAATTTTTTACTATCGCAAGTTTTAATTGCGCCAGGGATTGCCTTTTCTACAGTAAATTTTGAAAAAAATAATTTTTTACTGTCGCAAATTTTAAATACGCCAGGGATTGCCTTTTCTATAGTAAATTATTCAAAAAAAAATTTTATACTGTCGCAAATTTTAACTACGCCAGGGATTGTCTTTTATATAGTAAATTATTCAAAAAATAATTTTCTACTGTCGCAAATTTTAATTATGCCAGGGATTGTCTTTTATATAGTAAATTATTCAAAAAATAATTTTCTACTGTCGCAAATTTTAATTATGCCAGGGATTGCCTTTTCTATAGTAAATTATTTAAAAAATAATTTTCAACTGTCGCAAATTTTAATTACGCCAGGGATTGCCTTTTCTATAGTAAATTATTCAAAAAATAATTTTCTACTGTCGCAAATTTTAATTACGCCAGGGATTGCCTTTTCTATAGTAAATTATTCAAAAAATAATTTTTTACTGTCGCAAATTTTAATTGCGCCAGGGATTGCCTTTTCTATAGTAAATTATTCAAAAAATAATTTTTTACTGTTGCAAATTTTAATTGCGCCAGGGATTGCCTTTTCTATAGTAAATTATTCAAAAAATAATTTTCTACTGTCGCAAATTTTAATTAGGCCAAGGATTGCCTTTTCTATAGTAAATTATTCAAAAAAAATTTTCTACTGTCGCAACTTTTAATTACGCCAGGGATTGCCTTTTCTATAATAAATTATTCAAAAAAATAATTTTCTACTGTCGCAAATTTTATTTGCGCCAGAGATTGCCTTTTCTATAGTAAATTATTCAAAAAATAATTTTATACTGTCGCAAATTTTAATTACGCCAGGGATTGCCTTTTCTATAGTAAATTATTCAAAAAATAATTTTTTACTGTCGCAAATTTTAAATATCCCAGGGATTGCCTTTTCTATAGTAAATTATTCAAAAAATAATTTTTTACTGTCGCAAATTTTAAGTGCGCCAGGGATTGCCTTTTCTATAGTAAATTATTCAAAAAATAATTTTATACTGTCGCAAATTTTAATTACGCCAGGGATTGCCCTTTCTATAGTAAAATTATTCAAAAAATATTTTCTACTGTCGCAAATTTTAATTACGACAGGGATTGCCTTTTCTATAGTAAATTATTCAAAAAATAATTTTATACTGTCGCAAATTTTAATTACGCCAGGGATTGCCTTTTCTATAGTAAATTATTCAAAAAATAATTTTATACTGTCGCAAATTTTAATTACGCCAGGGATTGCCTTTTCTATAGTAAATTATTCAAAAAATAATTTTTTACTGTCGCAAATTTTAATTACGCCAGGGATTGCCTTTTCTATAGTAAATTATTCAAAAAATAATTTTATACTGTCGCAAATTTTAATTACGCCAGGGATTGCCTTTTCTATAGTAAATTATTCAAAAATAATTTTTTACTGTCGCAAATTTTAATTACGCCAGATTGCCTTTTCTATAGTAAATTATTCAAAAAATAATTTTATACTGTCGCAAATTTTAATTACGCCAGGGATTGCCTTTTCTATAGTAAATTATTCAAAAAATAATTTTATACGGTCGCAAATTTTAATTACGCCAGGGATTGCCTTTTCTATAGTAAATTATTTAAAAAATAATTTTATACTGTCGCAAATTTTAATTACGCCAGGGATTGCCATTTCTATAGTAAATTATTCAAAAAATAATTTTCTACTGTCGCAAATTTTAATTACGCCAGGGATTGCCTTTTCTATAGTAAATTATTCAAAAAATAATTTTATACTGTCGCAAATTTTAAATATCCCAGGGATTGCCTTTTCTATAGTAAATTATTCAAAAAATAATTTTTTACTATCGCAAATTTTAAGTGCGCCAGGGATTGCCTTTTCTATAGTAAATTATTCAAAAAATAATTTTTTACTATCGCAAATTTTAAGTGCGCCAGGGATTGCCTTTTCTATAGTAAATTATTCAAAAAATAATTTTTTACTGTCGCAAATTTCAAATCCGCCAGGGATTGGCTTTTCTATAGTAAATTATTCAAAAAATAATTTTCTACTGTCGCAAATTTTAATTGCGCCAGGGATTGCCTTTTCTATAGTAAATTATTCAAAAAATAATTTTATACTGTCGCAAATTTTAATTACGCCAGGGATTGCCTTTTCTATAGTAAATTATTCAAAAAATAATTTTTTACTGTCGCAAATTGTAATTACGCCAGGGATTGCCTTTTCTATAGTAAATTATTCAAAAAATAATTTTATACTGTCGCAAATTTTAATTACGCCAGGGATTGCCTTTTCTATAGTAAATTATTCAAAAAATAATTTTTTACTGTCGCAAATTTTAATTACGCCAGGGATTGCCTTTTCTATAGTAAATTATTCAAAAAATAATTTTCAACTGTCGCAAATTTTAATTACGCCAGGGATTGCATTTCTACAGTAAATTTTTCAAAATATTAATTTTTTACTGTCACAAATTTTAAATACGCCAGGAATTGCCTTTTCTATAGTAAATTATTCAAAAAATAATTTTCTACTGTCGCAAATTTCAAATCCGCCAGGGATTGCCTTTTCTATAGTAAATTATTCAAAAAATAATTTTTTACTATCGCAAATTTCAAATCCGCCAGGGATTGCCTTTTCTATAGTAAATTATTCAAAAAATAATTTTTTACTGTCGCAAATTTTAATTACGCCAGGGATTGCCTTTTCTATAGTAAATTATTCAAAAAATAATTTTATACTGTCGCAAATTTTAATTACGCCAGGGATTGCCTTTTCTATATTAAATTATTCAAAAAATAATTTTCTACTGTCGCAAATTTTAATTAAACCAGGGATTGCCTTTTCTATAGTAAATTATTCAAAAAAAAATTTTCTACTGTCGCAAATTTTAAGTGCGCCAGGGATTGCCTTTTCTATAGTAAATTATTCAAAAAATAATTTTCTACTGTCGCAAATTTTAATTACGCCAGGATTGCCTTTTCTATAGTAAATTATTCAAAAAATAATTTTATACTGTCGCAAATTTTAATTACGCCAGGGATTGCCTTTTCTATAGTAAATTATTCAAAAAATTATTTTTTACTATCGCAAGTTTTAATTGCGCCAGGGATTGCCTTTTCTACAGTAAATTTTGCAAAAAATAATTTTTTACTGTCGCAAATTTTAAATACGCCAGGAATTGCCTTTTCTATAGTAAATTATTCAAAAAATAATTTTATACTGTCGCAAATTTTAACTACGACAGGAATTGTCTTTTCTATAGTAAATTATTCAAGAAATGATTTTCTACTGTCGCAAATTTTAATTACGCCAGGGATTGCCTTTTTTTATAGTAAATTATTCAAAAAATAATTTTTTACTGTCGCAAATATTAATTACTCCAGGGATTGCCTTTTCTATAGTAAATTATTCAAAAAATAATTTTCAATTGTCGCAAATTTTAATTACGCCAGGGATTGCCTTTTCTATAGTAAATTATTCAAAAAATAAGTTTCTACTGTCGCAAATTTTAATTACGCCAGGGATTGCCTTTTCTATAGTAAATTATTCAAAAAATAATTTTTTACTGTCGCAAATTTTAATTGCGCCAGGGATTGCCTTTTCTATAGTAAATTATACAAAAAATAATTTTTTACTGTCGCAAATTTTAATTACGCCAGGGATTGCCTTTTGTATAGTAAATTATTCAAAAAATAATTTTATACTGTCGCAAATTTTAATTACGCCAGGGATTGCCTTTTCTATAGTAAATTATTCAAAAAATAATTTTTTACTGTCGCAAATTTTAATTACGCCAGGGATTGCCTTTTCTATAGTAAATTATTCAAAAAATAATTTTCTACTGTCGCAAATTTTAATTACGCCAGGGATTGCCTTTTCTATAGTAAATTATTCAAAAAATAATTTTCTACTGTCGTAAATTTTAATTACGCCAGGGATTGCCTTTTCTATAGTAAATTATTCAAACAATAATTTTGTACTGTCGCAAATTTTAATTGCGCCAGGGATTACCTTTTCTATAGTAAATTATTCAAAAAATTATTTTATACTGTCGCAAATTTTAATTACGCCAGGGATTGCCTTTTCTATAGTAAATTATTCAAAAAATATTTTTTTACTGTCGCAAATTTTAAATATCCCAGGGATTGCCTTTTCTATAGTAAATTATTCAAAAAATAATTTTTTACTGTCGCTAATTTTAAGTGCGCCAGGGATTACCTTTTCTATAGTAAATTATTCAAAAAATAATTTTATACTGTCGCAAATTTTAATTACGCCAGGGATTGCCCTTTCTATAGTAAATTATTCAAAAAATAATTTTCTACTGTCGCAAATTTTAATTACGCCAGGGATTGCCTTTTCTATAGTAAATTATTTAAAAAATAATTTTTTACTGTCGCAAATTTTAATTAAGCCAGGGATTGCCTTTTCTATAGTAAATTATTCAAAAAATAATTTTCAACTGTCGCAAATTTTAATTACGCCAGGGATTGCCTTTTCTATAGTAAATTATTCAAAAAATAATTTTCTACTGTCGCAAATTTTAATTACGCCAGGGATTGCCTTTTCTATAGTAAATTATTCAAAAAATAATTTTTTACTGTCGCAAATTTTAATTGCGCCAGGGATTGCCTTTTCTATAGTAAATTATTCAAAAAATAATTTTTTACTGTTGCAAATTTTAATTGCGCCAGGGATTGCCTTTTCTATAGTAAATTATTCAAAAAATAATTTTCTACTGTCGCAAATTTTAATTAGGCCAAGGATTGCCTTTTCTATAGTAAATTATTCAAAAAAAATTTTCTACTGTCGCAACTTTTAATTACGCCAGGGATTGCCTTTTCTATAATAAATTATTCAAAAAAATAATTTTCTACTGTCGCAAATTTTATTTGCGCCAGAGATTGCCTTTTCTATAGTAAATTATTCAAAAAATAATTTTATACTGTCGCAAATTTTAATTACGCCAGGGATTGCCTTTTCTATAGTAAATTATTCAAAAAATAATTTTTTACTGTCGCAAATTTTAAATATCCCAGGGATTGCCTTTTCTATAGTAAATTATTCAAAAAATAATTTTTTACTGTCGCAAATTTTAAGTGCGCCAGGGATTGCCTTTTCTATAGTAAATTATTCAAAAAATAATTTTATACTGTCGCAAATTTTAATTACGCCAGGGATTGCCCTTTCTATAGTAAATTATTCAAAAAATAATTTTCTACTGTCGCAAATTTTAATTACGACAGGGATTGCCTTTTCTATAGTAAATTATTCAAAAAATAATTTTATACTGTCGCAAATTTTAATTACGCCAGGGATTGCCTTTTCTATAGTAAATTATTCAAAAAATAATTTTATACTGTCGCAAATTTTAATTACGCCAGGGATTGCCTTTTCTATAGTAAATTATTCAAAAAATAATTTTTTACTGTCGCAAATTTTAATTACGCCAGGGATTGCCTTTTCTATAGTAAATTATTCAAAAAATAATTTTATACTGTCGCAAATTTTAATTACGCCAGGGATTGCCTTTTCTATAGTAAATTATTCAAAAAATAATTTTTTACTGTCGCAAATTTTAATTACGCCAGATTGCCTTTTCTATAGTAAATTATTCAAAAAATAATTTTATACTGTCGCAAATTTTAATTACGCCAGGGATTGCCTTTTCTATAGTAAATTATTCAAAAAATAATTTTATACGGTCGCAAATTTTAATTACGCCAGGGATTGCCTTTTCTATAGTAAATTATTCAAAAAATAATTTTTTACTGTCGCAAATTTCAAATCCGCCAGGGATTGGCTTTTCTATAGTAAATTATTCAAAAAATAATTTTCTACTGTCGCAAATTTTAATTGCGCCAGGGATTGCCTTTTCTATAGTAAATTATTCAAAAAATAATTTTATACTGTCGCAAATTTTAATTACGCCAGGGATTGCCTTTTCTATAGTAAATTATTCAAAAAATAATTTTTTACTGTCGCAAATTGTAATTACGCCAGGGATTGCCTTTTCTATAGTAAATTATTCAAAAAATAATTTTATACTGTCGCAAATTTTAATTACGCCAGGGATTGCCTTTTCTATAGTAAATTATTCAAAAAATAATTTTTTACTGTCGCAAATTTTAATTACGCCAGGGATTGCCTTTTCTATAGTAAATTATTCAAAAAATAATTTTCAACTGTCGCAAATTTTAATTACGCCAGGGGTTGCATTTCTACAGTAAATTTTTCAAAATATTAATTTTTTACTGTCACAAATTTTAAATACGCCAGGAATTGCCTTTTCTATAGTAAATTATTCAAAAAATAATTTTCTACTGTCGCAAATTTCAAATCCGCCAGGGATTGCCTTTTCTATAGTAAATTATTCAAAAAATAATTTTTTACTATCGCAAATTTCAAATCCGCCAGGGATTGCCTTTTCTATAGTAAATTATTCAAAAAATAATTTTTTACTGTCGCAAATTTTAATTACGCCAGGGATTGCCTTTTCTATAGTAAATTATTCAAAAAATAATTTTATACTGTCGCAAATTTTAATTACGCCAGGGATTGCCTTTTCTATATTAAATTATTCAAAAAATAATTTTCTACTGTCGCAAATTTTAATTAAACCAGGGATTGCCTTTTCTATAGTAAATTATTCAAAAAAAATTTTCTACTGTCGCAAATTTTAAGTGCGCCAGGGATTGCCTTTTCTATAGTAAATTATTCAAAAAATAATTTTCTACTGTCGCAAATTTTAATTACGCCAGGGATTGCCTTTTCTATAGTAAATTATTCAAAAAATAATTTTATACTGTCGCAAATTTTAATTACGCCAGGGATTGCCTTTTCTATAGTAAATTATTCAAAAAATTATTTTTTACTATCGCAAGTTTTAATTGCGCCAGGGATTGCCTTTTCTACAGTAAATTTTGCAAAAAATAATTTTTTACTGTCGCAAATTTTAAATACGCCAGGAATTGCCTTTTCTATAGTAAATTATTCAAAAAATAATTTTATACTGTCGCAAATTTTAATTACGCCAGGAATTGTCTTTTCTATAGTAAATTATTCAAGAAATGATTTTCTACTGTCGCAAATTTTAATTACGCCAGGGATTGCCTTTTTTATAGTAAATTATTCAAAAAATAATTTTTTACTGTCGCAAATATTAATTACTCCAGGGATTGCCTTTTCTATAGTAAATTATTCAAAAAATAATTTTCAACTGTCGCAAATTTTAATTACGCCAGGGATTGCCTTTTCTATAGTAAATTATTCAAAAAATAAGTTTCTACTGTCGCAAATTTTAATTACGCCAGGGATTGCCTTTTCTATAGTAAATTATTCAAAAAATAATTTTTTACTGTCGCAAATTTTAATTGCGCCAGGGATTGCCTTTTCTATAGTAAATTATACAAAAAATAATTTTTTACTGTCGCAAATTTTAATTACGCCAGGGATTGCCTTTTGTATAGTAAATTATTCAAAAAATAATTTTATACTGTCGCAAATTTTAATTACGCCAGGGATTGCCTTTTCTATAGTAAATTATTCAAAAAATAATTTTTTACTGTCGCAAATTTTAATTACGCCAGGGATTGCCTTTTCTATAGTAAATTATTCAAAAAATAATTTTCTACTGTCGCAAATTTTAATTACGCCAGGGATTGCCTTTTCTATAGTAAATTATTCAAAAAATAATTTTCTACTGTCGTAAATTTTAATTACGCCAGGGATTGCCTTTTCTATAGTAAATTATTCAAACAATAATTTTGTACTGTCGCAAATTTTAATTGCGCCAGGGATTACCTTTTCTATAGTAAATTATTCAAAAAATTATTTTATACTGTCGCAAATTTTAATTACGCCAGGGATTGCCTTTTCTATAGTAAATTATTCAAAAAATATTTTTTTACTGTCGCAAATTTTAAATATCCCAGGGATTGCCTTTTCTATAGTAAATTATTCAAAAAATAATTTTTTACTGTCGCTAATTTTAAGTGCGCCAGGGATTACCTTTTCTATAGTAAATTATTCAAAAAATAATTTTATACTGTCGCAAATTTTAATTACGCCAGGGATTGCCCTTTCTATAGTAAATTATTCAAAAAATAATTTTCTACTGTCGCAAATTTTAATTACGCCAGGGATTGCCTTTTCTATAGTAAATTATTCAAAAAATAATTTTATACTGTCGCAAATTTTAATTACGCCAGGGATTGCCTTTTCTATAGTAAATTATTCAAAAAATAATTTTCAACTGTCGCAAATTTTAATTACGCCAGGGATTGCCTTTTCTATAGTAAATTATTCAAAAAATAATTTTCTACTGTCGCAAATTTTAATTACGCCAGGGATTGCCTTTTCTATAGTAAATTATTCAAAAAATAATTTTTTATTGTCGCAAATTTTAATTGCGCCAGGGATTGCCTTTTCTATAGTAAATTATTCAAAAAATAATTTTTTACTGTCGCAAATTTTAATTACGCCAGGGATTGCCTTTTGTATAGTAAATTATTCAAAAAATAATTTTCTACTGTCGCAAATTTTAATTGCGCCAGGGATTGCCTTTTCTATAGTAAATTATTCAAAAAATAATTTTATACTGTCGCAAATTTTAATTACGCCACGGATTGCCTTTTCTATAGTAAATTATTCAAAAAATAATTTTTTACTGTCGCAAATTTTAATTACGCCAGGGATTGCCTTTTCTATAGTAAATTATTCAAAAAATAATTTTATACTGTCGCAAATTTTAATTACGCCAGGGATTGACTTTTCTATAGTAAATTATTCAAAAAATAATTTTTTTACTGTCGCAAATTTTAATTACGCCAGGGATTGCCTTTTCTATAGTAAATTATTCAAAAAATAATTTTCAACTGTCGCAAATTTTAATTACGCCAGGGATTGCCTTTTCTATAGTAAATTATTCAAAAAATAATTTTTTACTGTCGCAAATTTTAATTGCGCCAGGGATTGCCTTTTCTATAGTAAATTATTCAAAAAATAATTTTCTACTGTCGCAAATTTTAATTACGTCAGGGATTGCCTTTTCTATAGTAAATTATTCAAAAAATAATTTTTTACTGTTGCAAATTTTAATTGCGCCAGGGTTTGCCCTTTCTATAGTAAATTATTCCAAAAATAATTTTCTACTGTCGCAAATTTTAATTACGCCAGGGATTGCCTTTTCTATAGTAAATTATTCAAAAAATAATTTTATACTGTCGCAAATTTTAATTACGCCAGGGATTGCCTTTTCTATAGTAAATTATTCAAAAAATAATTTTATACTGTCGCAAATTTTAATTACGCCAGGGATTGCCTTTTCTATAGTAAATTATTCAAAAAATAATTTTTACTGTCGCAAATTTTAATTACGCCAGGGATTGCCTTTTCTATAGTAAATTATTCAAAAAATAATTTTCAACTGTCGCAAATTTTAATTACGCCAGGGATTGCCTTTTCTATAGTAAATTATTCAAAAAATAAGTTTCTATTGTCGCAAATTTTAATTACGCCAGGAATTGTCTTTCCTATAGTAAATTATTCAAGAGATAATTTTCTACTGTCGCAAATTTTAATTACGCCAGGGATTGCCTTTTCTATAGTAAATTATTCAAAAAATAATTTTATACTGTCGCAAATTTTAATTACGCCAGGGATTGCCTTTTCTATAGTAAATTATTCAAAAAATAATTTTTACTGTCGCAAATTTTAATTACGCCAGGGATTGCCTTTTCTATAGTAAATTATTCAAAAAATAATTTTCAACTGTCGCAAATTTTAATTACGCCAGGGATTGCCTTTTCTATAGTAAATTATTCAAAAAATAAGTTTCTACTGTCGCAAATTTTAATTACGCCAGGAATTGTCTTTTCTATAGTAAATTATTCAAGAAATAATTTTCTACTGTCGCAAATTTTAATTACGCCAGGGATTGCCTTTTTTATAGTAAATTATTCAAAAAATAATTTTTTACTGTCGCAAATATTAATTACTCCAGGGATTGCCTTTTCTATAGTAAATTATTCAAAAAATAATTTTCAACTGTCGCAAATTTTAATTACGCCAGGGATTGCCTTTTCTATAGTAAATTATTCAAAAAATAAGTTTCTACTGTCGCAAATTTTAATTACGCCAGGGATTGCCTTTTCTATAGTAAATTATTCAAAAAATAATTTTTTACTGTCGCAAATTTTAATTGCGCCAGGGATTGCCTTTTCTATAGTAAATTATACAAAAAATAATTTTTTACTGTCGCAAATTTTAATTACGCCAGGGATTGCCTTTTGTATAGTAAATTATTCAAAAAAAAATTTTATACTGTCGCAAATTTTAATTACGCCAGGGATTGCCTTTTCTATAGTAAATTATTCAAAAAATAATTTTTTACTGTCGCAAATTTTAATTACGCCAGGGATTGCCTTTTCTATAGTAAATTATTCAAAAAATAATTTTCTACTGTCGCAAATTTTAATTACGCCAGGGATTGCCTTTTCTATAGTAAATTATTCAAAAAATAATTTTCTACTGTCGTAAATTTTAATTACGCCAGGGATTGCCTTTTCTATAGTAAATTATTCAAACAATAATTTTGTACTGTCGCAAATTTTAATTGCGCCAGGGATTACCTTTTCTATAGTAAATTATTCAAAAAATTATTTTATACTGTCGCAAATTTTAATTACGCCAGGGATTGCCTTTTCTATAGTAAATTATTCAAAAAATATTTTTTTACTGTCGCAAATTTTAAATATCCCAGGGATTGCCTTTTATATAGTAAATTATTCAAAAAATAATTTTTTACTGTCGCTAATTTTAAGTGCGCCAGGGATTACCTTTTCTATAGTAAATTATTCAAAAAATAATTTTATACTGTCGCAAATTTTAATTACGCCAGGGATTGCCCTTTCTATAGTAAATTATTCAAAAAATAATTTTCTACTGTCGCAAATTTTAATTACGCCAGGGATTGCCTTTTCTATAGTAAATTATTCAAAAAATAATTTTATACTGTCGCAAATTTTAATTACGCCAGGGATTGCCTTTTCTATAGTAAATTATTCAAAAAATAATTTTCAACTGTCGCAAATTTTAATTACGCCAGGGATTGCCTTTTCTATAGTAAATTATTCAAAAAATAATTTTCTACTGTCGCAAATTTTAATTACGCCAGGGATTGCCTTTTCTATAGTAAATTATTCAAAAAATAATTTTTTATTGTCGCAAATTTTAATTGCGCCAGGGATTGCCTTTTCTATAGTAAATTATTCAAAAAATAATTTTTTACTGTCGCAAATTTTAATTACGCCAGGGATTGCCTTTTGTATAGTAAATTATTCAAAAAATAATTTTCTACTGTCGCAAATTTTAATTGCGCCAGGGATTGCCTTTTCTATAGTAAATTATTCAAAAAATAATTTTATACTGTCGCAAATTTTAATTACGCCACGGATTGCCTTTTCTATAGTAAATTATTCAAAAAATAATTTTTTACTGTCGCAAATTTTAATTACGCCAGGGATTGCCTTTTCTATAGTAAATTATTCAAAAAATAATTTTATACTGTCGCAAATTTTAATTACGCCAGGGATTGCCTTTTCTATAGTAAATTATTCAAAAAATAATTTTCTACTGTCGCAAATTTTAATTACGCCAGGGATTGCCTTTTCTATAGTAAATTATTCAAAAAATAATTTTCTACTGTCGTAAATTTTAATTACGCCAGGGATTGCCTTTTCTATAGTAAATTATTCAAACAATAATTTTGTACTGTCGCAAATTTTAATTGCGCCAGGGATTACCTTTTCTATAGTAAATTATTCAAAAAATTATTTTATACTGTCGCAAATTTTAATTACGCCAGGGATTGCCTTTTCTATAGTAAATTATTCAAAAAATATTTTTTTACTGTCGCAAATTTTAAATATCCCAGGGATTGCCTTTTCTATAGTAAATTATTCAAAAAATAATTTTTTACTGTCGCTAATTTTAAGTGCGCCAGGGATTACCTTTTCTATAGTAAATTATTCAAAAAATAATTTTATACTGTCGCAAATTTTAATTACGCCAGGGATTGCCCTTTCTATAGTAAATTATTCAAAAAATAATTTTCTACTGTCGCAAATTTTAATTACGCCAGGGATTGCCTTTTCTATAGTAAATTATTCAAAAAATAATTTTATACTGTCGCAAATTTTAATTACGCCAGGGATTGCCTTTTCTATAGTAAATTATTCAAAAAATAATTTTCAACTGTCGCAAATTTTAATTACGCCAGGGATTGCCTTTTCTATAGTAAATTATTCAAAAAATAATTTTCTACTGTCGCAAATTTTAATTACGCCAGGGATTGCCTTTTCTATAGTAAATTATTCAAAAAATAATTTTTTATTGTCGCAAATTTTAATTGCGCCAGGGATTGCCTTTTCTATAGTAAATTATTCAAAAAATAATTTTTTACTGTCGCAAATTTTAATTACGCCAGGGATTGCCTTTTGTATAGTAAATTATTCAAAAAATAATTTTCTACTGTCGCAAATTTTAATTGCGCCAGGGATTGCCTTTTCTATAGTAAATTATTCAAAAAATAATTTTATACTGTCGCAAATTTTAATTACGCCACGGATTGCCTTTTCTATAGTAAATTATTCAAAAAATAATTTTTTACTGTCGCAAATTTTAATTACGCCAGGGATTGCCTTTTCTATAGTAAATTATTCAAAAAATAATTTTATACTGTCGCAAATTTTAATTACGCCAGGGATTGACTTTTCTATAGTAAATTATTCAAAAAATAATTTTTTTACTGTCGCAAATTTTAATTACGCCAGGGATTGCCTTTTCTATAGTAAATTATTCAAAAAATAATTTTCAACTGTCGCAAATTTTAATTACGCCAGGGATTGCCTTTTCTATAGTAAATTATTCAAAAAATAATTTTTTACTGTCGCAAATTTTAATTGCGCCAGGGATTGCCTTTTCTATAGTAAATTATTCAAAAAATAATTTTCTACTGTCGCAAATTTTAATTACGTCAGGGATTGCCTTTTCTATAGTAAATTATTCAAAAAATAATTTTTTACTGTTGCAAATTTTAATTGCGCCAGGGTTTGCCCTTTTTTTGTAAATTATTCCAAAAATAATTTTCTACTGTCGCAAATTTTAATTACGCCAGGGATTGCCTTTTCTATAGTAAATTATTCAAAAAATAATTTTATACTGTCGCAAATTTTAATTACGCCAGGGATTGCCTTTTCTATAGTAAATTATTCAAAAAATAATTTTATACTGTCGCAAATTTTAATTACGCCAGGGATTGCCTTTTCTATAGTAAATTATTCAAAAAATAATTTTTACTGTCGCAAATTTTAATTACGCCAGGGATTGCCTTTTCTATAGTAAATTATTCAAAAAATAATTTTATACTGTCGCAATTTTAATTACGCCAGGGATTGCCTTTTCTATAGTTAATTATTCAAAAAATAATTTTTTACTGTCGCAAATTTTAATTACGCCAGGGATTGCCTTTTCTATAGTAAATTATTCAAAAAATAATTTTTTACTGTCGCAAATTTTAATTACGCCAGGGATTGCCTTTTCTATAGTAAATTATTCAAAAAATAATTTTCTACTGTCGCAAATTTTAATTACGCCAGGGATTGCCTTTTCTATAGTAAATTATTCAAAAAATAATTTTATACTGTCGCAAATTTTAATTACGCCAGGGATTGCCTTTTCTATAGTAAATTATTCAAAAAATAATTTTCTACTGTCGCAAATTTTAATTACGCCAGGGATTGCCTTTTCTATAGTAAATTATTCAAAAAATAATTTTCTACTGTCGCAAATTTTAATTACGCCAGGGATTGCCTTTTCTATAGTAAATTATTCAAAAAATAATTTTATACTGTCGCAAATTTTAATTACGCCAGGGATTGCCTTTTCTATAGTAAATTATTCAAAAAATAATTTTTTACTGTCGCAAATTTTAATTACGCCAGGGATTGCCTTTTCTACAGTAAATTATTCAAAAAATAATTTTATACTGTCGCAAATTTTAATTACGCCAGGGATTGCCTTTTCTATAGTTAATTATTCAAAAAATAATTTTTTACTGTCGCAAATTTTAATTACGCCAGGGATTGCCTTTTCTATAGTAAATTATTCAAAAAATAATTTTTTACTGTCGCAAATTTTAATTACGCCAGGGATTGCCTTTTCCATAGTAAATTGTTCAAAAAATAATTTTCTACTGTCGCAAATTTTAATTACGCCAGGGATTGCCTTTTCTATAGTAAATTATTCAAAAAATAATTTTATACTGTCGCAAATTTTAATTACGCCAGGGATTGCCTTTTCTATAGTAAATTATTCAAAAAATAATTTTCTACTGTCGCAAATTTTAATTACGCCAGGGATTGCCTTTTCTATAGCAAATTATTCAAAAAATAATTTTCTACTGTCGCAAATTTTAATTACGCCAGGGACTGCCTTTTCTATAGTAAATTATTCAAAAAATAATTTTCTACTCTCGCAAATTTTAATTGCGCCAGAGATTGCCTTTTCTATAGTAAATTATTCAAAAAATAATTTTCTACTGTCGCAAATTTTAAGTGCGCCAGGGATTGCCTTTTCTATAGTAAATTATTCAAAAAATAGTTTTATACTGTCGCAAATTTTAATTACGCCAGGGATTGCCTTTTCTATAGTAAATTATTCAAAAAATAATTTTCTACTGTCGCAAATTTTAATTGCGCCAGGGATTGCCTTTTCTATAGTAAATTATTCAAAAAATAATTTTATACTGTCGCATATTTTAATTACGCCAGGGATTGCCTTTTCTATAGTAAATTATTCAAAAAATAATTTTCTACTGTCGCAAATTTTAATTGCGCCAGGGATTGCCTTTTCTATAGTAAATTATTCATAAAATAGTTTTATAATATCGCATATTTTAATTACGCCAGGGATTGCCTTTTCTATAGTAAATTATTCAAAAAATAATTTTCTACTGTAGTAAATTTTAATTGCGCCAGGGATTGCATTTTCTATAGTAAATTATTCAAAAAATAATTTTTTACTGTCGCAAATTTCAAATCCGCCAGGGATTGCCTTTTCTACAGTAAATTTTCCAAAAAATAATTTTTTACTGTTGCAAATTTTAATTGCGCCAGGGATTGCCTTTTCTACAGTAAATTATTCAAAAAATAATTTCTTACTGTCGCAAATTTTAATTACGCCAAGGATTGCCTTTTCTATAGTAAATTATTCAAAAAATAATTTTATACTGTCGCAAATTTTAATTACGCCAGGGATTGCCTTTTCTATAGTAAATTATTCAAAAAATAATTTTTTACTGTCGCAAATTTTAAGTGCGCCAGGGATTGCCTTTTCTATAGTAAATTATTCAAAAAATAATTTTTTACTGTCGCAAATTTTAATTGCGCCAGGGATTGCCTTTTCTATAGTAAATTATTCAAAAAATAATTTTATACTGTCGCAAATTTTAATTACGCCAGGGATTGCCTTTTCTATAGTAAATTATTCAAAAAATAATTTTCTACTGTCGCAAATTTTAATTACGCCAGGGACTGCCTTTTCCATAGTAAATTATTCAAAAAATAATTTTCTACTGTCGCAAATTTTAATTGCGCCAGAGATTGCCTTTTCTATAGTAAATTATTCAAAAAATAATTTTCTACTGTCGCAAATTTTAATTGCGCCAGAGATTGCCCTTTCTATAGTAAATTATTCAAAAAATAGTTTTATACTGTCGAAAATTTTAATTACGCCAGGGATTGCCTTTTCTATAGTAAATTATTCAAAAAATAATTTTCTACTGTCGCAAATTTTAATTGCGCCAGGGATTGCCTTTTCTATAGTAAATTATTCAAAAAATAATTTTATACTGTCGCATATTTTAATTACGCCAGGGATTGCCTTTTCTATAGTAAATTATTCAAAAAATAATTTTCTACTGTCGCAAATTTTAATTGCGCCAGGGATTGCCTTTTCTATAGTAAATTATTCAAAAAATAATTTTATAATCTCGCATATTTTATTTACCCCAGGGATTGCCTTTTCTATAGTAAATTATTCAAAAAATAATTTTCTACTGTAGCAAATTTTAATTGCGCCAGGGATTGCATTTTCTATAGTAAATTATTCAAAAAATAATTATTTACTGTCGCAAATTTCAAATCCGCCAGGGATTGCCTTTTTTATAGCAAATTATTCAAAAAATAATTTTCTACTGTCGCAAATTTTAATTGCGCCAGGGATTGCCTTTTCTATAGTAAATTATTCAAAAAATAATTTTATACTGTCGCAAATTTTAATTACGCCAGGGATTGCCTTTTCTATAGCAAATTATTCAAAAAATAATTTTTTACTGTCGCAAATTTTAAGTGCGCCAGGGATTGCCTTTTCTATAGTAAATTATTCAAAAAATAATTTTCTACTGTCGCAAATTTTAAGTGCGCCAGGGATTGCCTTTTCTATAGTAAATTATTCAAAAAATAATTTTTTACTGTCGCAAATTTTAATTGCGCCAGGGATTGCCTTTTCTATAGTAAATTATTCAAAAAATAATTTTATACTGTCGCAAATTTTAATTACGCCAGGGATTGCCTTTTCTATAGTAAATTATTCAAAAAATAATTTTATTCTGTCGCAAATTTTAATTGCGCCAGGGATTGCCTTTTCTATAGTAAATTATTCAAAAAATAATTTTCTACTGTCGCAAATTTTAATTACGCCAGGGATTGCCTTTTCTATAGTAAATTATTCAAAAAATAATTTTCTACTGTCGCAAATTTTAATTACGCCAGGGATTGCCTTTTCTATAGTAAATTATTCAAAAAATAATTTTCTACTGTCGCAAATTTTAATTGCGCCAGGGATTGCCTTTTCTATAGTAAATTATTCAAAAAATAATTTTCTACTGTCGCAAATTTTAATTGCGCCAGAGATTGCCCTTTCTATAGTAAATTATTCAAAAAATAGTTTTATACTGTCGAAAATTTTAATTACGCCAGGGATTGCCTTTTCTATAGTAAATTATTCAAAAAATAATTTTCTACTGTCGCAAATTTTAATTGCGCCAGGGATTGCCTTTTCTATAGTAAATTATTCAAAAAATAATTTTATACTGTCGCATATTTTAATTACGCCAGGGATTGCCTTTTCTATAGTAAATTATTCAAAAAATAATTTTCTACTGTCGCAAATTTTAATTGCGCCAGGGATTGCCTTTTCTATAGTAAATTATTCAAAAAATAATTTTATAATCTCGCATATTTTAATTACGCCAGGGATTGCCTTTTCTATAGTAAATTATTCAAAAAATAATTTTCTACTGTAGCAAATTTTAATTGCGCCAGGGATTGCATTTTCTATAGTAAATTATTCAAAAAATAATTATTTACTGTCGCAAATTTCAAATCCGCCAGGGATTGCCTTTTTTATAGCAAATTATTCAAAAAATAATTTTCTACTGTCGCAAATTTTAATTGCGCCAGGGATTGCCTTTTCTATAGTAAATTATTCAAAAAATAATTTTATACTGTCGCAAATTTTAATTACGCCAGGGATTGCCTTTTCTATAGCAAATTATTCAAAAAATAATTTTTTACTGTCGCAAATTTTAAGTGCGCCAGGGATTGCCTTTTCTATAGTAAATTATTCAAAAAATAATTTTCTACTGTCGCAAATTTTAAGTGCGCCAGGGATTGCCTTTTCTATAGTAAATTATTCAAAAAATAATTTTTTACTGTCGCAAATTTTAATTGCGCCAGGGATTGCCTTTTCTATAGTAAATTATTCAAAAAATAATTTTATACTGTCGCAAATTTTAATTACGCCAGGGATTGCCTTTTCTATAGTAAATTATTCAAAAAATAATTTTATTCTGTCGCAAATTTTAATTGCGCCAGGGATTGCCTTTTCTATAGTAAATTATTCAAAAAATAATTTTCTACTGTCGCAAATTTTAATTACGCCAGGGATTGCCTTTTCTATAGTAAATTATTCAAAAAATAATTTTCTACTGTCGCAAATTTTAATTACGCCAGGGATTGCCTTTTCTATAGTAAATTATTCAAAAAATAATTTTCTACTGTCGCAAATTTTAATTGCGCCAGGGATTGCCTTTTCTATAGTAAATTATTCAAAAAATAATTTTATACTGTCGCAAATTTTAATTACGCCAGGGATTGCCTTTTCTATAGTAAATTATTCAAAAAATAATTTTATACTGTCGCAAATTTTAATTGCGCCAGGGATTGCCTTTTCTATAGTAAATTATTCAAAAAATAATTTTCTACTGTCGCAAATTTTAATTACGCCAGGGATTGCCTTTTCTATAGTAAATTATTCAAAAAATAATTTTCTACTGTCGCAAATTTTAATTACGCCAGGGATTGCCTTTTCTATAGTAAATTATTCAAAAAATAATTTTCTACTGTCGCAAATTTTAATTGCGCCAGGGATTGCCTTTTCTATAGTAAATTATTCAAAAAATAATTTTATACTGTCGCATATTTTAATTACGCCAGGGATTGCCTTTTCTATAGTAAATTATTCAAAAAATAATTTTCTACTGTCGCAAATTTTAATTGCGCCAGGGATTGCCTTTTCTATAGTAAATTATTCAAAAAATAATTTTATAATTTCGCATATTTTAATTACGCCAGGGATTGCCTTTTCTATAGTAAATTATTCAAAAAATAATTTTCTACTGTAGCAAATTTTAATTGCGCCAGGGATTGCATTTTCTATAGTAAATTATTCAAAAAATAATTTTTTACTGTCGCAAATTTCAAATCCGCCAGGGATTGCCTTTTCTACAGTAAATTTTCCAAAAAATAATTTTTTACTGTTGCAAATTTTAATTGCGCCAGGGATTGCCTTTTCTACAGTAAATTATTCAAAAAATAATTTCTTACTGTCGCAAATTTTAATTACGCCAAGGATTGCCTTTTCTATAGTAAATTATTCAAAAAATAATTTTATACTGTCCCAAATTTTAAGTGCGCCAGGGATTGCCTTTTCTATAGTAAATTATTCAAAAAATAATTTTCTACTGTCGCAAATTTTAATTACGCCAGGGATTGCCTTTTCTATAGTAAATTATTCAAAAAATAATTTTATACTGTCGCAAATTTTAATTACGCCAGGGATTGCCTTTTCTATAGTAAATTATTCAAAAAATAATTTTATACTGTCGCAAATTTTAATTGCGCCAGGGATTGCCTTTTCTATAGTAAATTATTCAAAAAATAATTTTCTACTGTCGCAAATTTTAATTACGCCAGGGATTGCCTTTTCTATAGTAAATTATTCAAAAAATAATTTTCTACTGTCGCAAATTTTAATTACGCCAGGGATTGCCTTTTCTATAGTAAATTATTCAAAAAATAATTTTCTACTGTCGCAAATTTTAATTGCGCCAGGGATTGCCTTTTCTATAGTAAATTATTCAAAAAATAATTTTATACTGTCGCATATTTTAATTACGCCAGGGATTGCCTTTTCTATAGTAAATTATTCAAAAAATAATTTTCTACTGTCGCAAATTTTAATTGCGCCAGGGATTGCCTTTTCTATAGTAAATTATTCAAAAAATAATTTTATAATTTCGCATATTTTAATTACGCCAGGGATTGCCTTTTCTATAGTAAATTATTCAAAAAATAATTTTCTACTGTAGCAAATTTTAATTGCGCCAGGGATTGCATTTTCTATAGTAAATTATTCAAAAAATAATTTTTTACTGTCGCAAATTTCAAATCCGCCAGGGATTGCCTTTTCTACAGTAAATTTTCCAAAAAATAATTTTTTACTGTTGCAAATTTTAATTGCGCCAGGGATTGCCTTTTCTACAGTAAATTATTCAAAAAATAATTTCTTACTGTCGCAAATTTTAATTACGCCAAGGATTGCCTTTTCTATAGTAAATTATTCAAAAAATAATTTTATACTGTCCCAAATTTTAAGTGCGCCAGGGATTGCCTTTTCTATAGTAAATTATTCAAAAAATAATTTTCTACTGTCGCAAATTTTAATTACGCCAGGGATTGCCTTTTCTATAGTAAATTATTCAAAAAATAATTTTCTACTGTCGCAAATTTTAATTACGCCAGGGATTGCCTTTTCTATAGTAAATTATTCAAAAAATAATTTTATACTGTCGCAAATTTTAATTACGCCAGGGATTGCCTTTTCTATAGCAAATTATTCAAAAAATAATTTTCTACTGTCGCAAATTTTAAGTGCGCCAGGGATTGCCTTTTCTATAGTAAATTATTCAAAAAATAATTTTCTACTGTCGCAAATTTTAAGTGCGCCAGGGATTGCCTTTTCTATAGTAAATTATTCAAAAAATAATTTTTTACTGTCGCAAATTTTAATTGCGCCAGGGATTGCCTTTTCTATAGTAAATTATTCAAAAAATAATTTTATACTGTCGCAAATTTTAATTACGCCAGGGATTGCCTTTTCTATAGTAAATTATTCAAAAAATAATTTTATACTGTCGCAAATTTTAATTGCGCCAGGGATTGCCTTTTCTATAGTAAATTATTCAAAAAATAATTTTCTACTGTCGCAAATTTTAATTACGCCAGGGATTGCCTTTTCTATAGTAAATTATTCAAAAAATAATTTTCTACTGTCGCAAATTTTAATTACGCCAGGGATTGCCTTTTCTATAGTAAATTATTCAAAAAATAATTTTATACTGTCGCAAATTTTAATTACGCCAGGGATAGCCTTTTTTATAGCAAATTATTCAAAAAATAATTTTCTACTGTCGCAAATTTTAATTGCGCCAGGGATTGCCTTTTCTATAGTAAATTATTCAAAAAATTATTTTATACTGTCGCAAATTTTAATTACGCCAGGGATTGCCTTTTCTATAGCAAATTATTCAAAAAATAATTTTTTACTGTCGCAAGTTTTAAGTGCGCCAGGGATTGCCTTTTCTATAGTAAATTATTCAAAAAATAATTTTCTACTGTCGCAAATTTTAAGTGCGCCAGGGATTGCCTTTTCTATAGTAAATTATTCAAAAAATAATTTTTTACTGTCGCAAATTTTAATTGCGCCAGGGATTGCCTTTTCTATAGTAAATTATTCAAAAAATAATTTTATACTGTCGCAAATTTTAATTACGCCAGGGATTGCCTTTTCTATAGTAAATTATTCAAAAAATAATTTTATACTGTCGCAAATTTTAATTGCGCCAGGGATTGCCTTTTCTATAGTAAATTATTCAAAAAATAATTTTCTACTGTCGCAAATTTTAATTACGCCAGGGATTGCCTTTTCTATAGTAAATTATTCAAAAAATAATTTTCTACTGTCGCAAATTTTAATTACGCCAGGGATTGCCTTTTCTATAGTAAATTATTCAAAAAATAATTTTATACTGTCGCAAATTTTAATTACGCCAGGGATTGCCTTTTTTATAGCAAATTATTCAAAAAATAATTTTCTACTGTCGCAAATTTTAATTGCGCCAGGGATTGCCTTTTCTATAGTAAATTATTCAAAAAATAATTTTATACTGTCGCAAATTTTAATTACGCCAGGGATTGCCTTTTCTATAGTAAATTATTCAAAAAATAATTTTTTACTGTCGCAAATTTTAAGTGCTCCAGGGATTGCCTTTTCTATAGTAAATTATTCAAAAAAATAATTTTTTACTGTCGCAAATTTTAATTACGCCAGGGATTGCCTTTTCTATAGTAAATTATTCAAAAAATAATTTTTTACTGTCGCAAATTTTAAGTGCGCCAGGGATTGCCTATTCTATAGTAAATTATTCAAAAAATAAATTTCTACTGTCGCAAATTTTAAGTGCGCCAGGGATTGCCTTTTCTATAGTAAATTCTGCAAAAAATAATTTTTTACTCTCGCAAATTTTAAGTGCGCCAGGGATTGCCTTTTCTATAGTAAATTATTCAAAGAATAATTTTCTACTGTCGCAAATTTTAATTACGCCAGGGATTGCCTTTTCTATAGTAAATTATTCAAAAAATAATTTTCTACTGTCGCAAATTTTAATTACGCCAGGGATTGCCTTTTCTATAGTAAATTATTCAAAAAATAATTTTATACTGTCGCAAATTTTAATTACGCCAGGGATTGCCTTTTCTATAGTAAATTATTCAAAAAATAATTTTATACTGTCGCAAATTTTAATTACGCCAGGGATTGCCTTTTCTATAGCAAATTATTCAAAAAATAATTTTCTACTGTCGCAAATTGTAATTGCGCCAGGGATTGCCTTTTCTATAGTAAATTATTCAAAAAATTATTTTATACTGTCGCAAATTTTAATTACGCCAGGGGTTGCCTTTTCTATAGGAAATTATTCAAAAAATAATTTTTTACTGTCGCAAATTTTAACTGCTCCAGGGATTGCCTTTTCTATAGTAAATTATTCAAAAAATAATTTTCTACTGTCGCAAATTTTAATTACGCCAGGGATTGCCTTTTCTATAGTAAATTATTCAAAAAATAATTTTATACTGTCGCAAATTTTAATTACGCCAGGGATTGCCTTTTCTATAGTAAATTATTCAAAAAATAATTTTCTACTGTCGCAAATTTTAAGTGCGCCAGGGATTGCCTTTTCTATAGTAAATTATGCAAAAATTATTTTTTACTCACGCAAATTTTAAGTGCGCCAGGGATTGCCTTTTCTATAGTAAATTATACAAAGAATAATTTTCTACTGTCGCAAATTTTAATTACGCCAGGGATTGCCTTTTCTATAGTAAATTATTCAAAAAATAATTTTCTACTGTCGCAAATTTTAATTACGCCAGGGATTGCCTTTTCTATAGTAAATTATTCAAAAATAATTTTATACTGTCGCAAATTTTAATTACGCCAGGGATTGCCTTTTCTATAGTAAATTATTCAAAAAATAATTTTCTACTGTCGCAAATTTTAATTACGCCAGGGATTGCCTTTTCTATAGTAAATTATTCAAAAAATAATTTTCTACTGTCGCAAATTTTAATTACGCCAGGGATTGCCTTTTCTATAGTAAATTATTCAAAAAATAATTTTCAACTGTCGCAAATTTTAATTACGCCAGGGATTGCCTTTTCTATAGTAAATTATTCAAAAAATAATTTTATACTGTCGCAAATTTTAATTACGCCAGGGATTGCCTTTTCTATAGCAAATTATTCAAAAAATAATTTTCTACTGTCGCAAATTTTAAGTGCGCCAGGGATTGCCTTTTCTATAGTAAATTATTCAAAAAATAATTTTCTACTGTCGCAAATTTTAAGTGCGCCAGGGATTGCCTTTTCTATAGTAAATTATTCAAAAAATAATTTTTTACTGTCGCAAATTTTAATTGCGCCAGGGATTGCCTTTTCTATAGTAAATTATTCAAAAAATAATTTTATACTGTCGCAAATTTTAATTACGCCAGGGATTGCCTTTTCTATAGTAAATTATTCAAAAAATAATTTTATACTGTCGCAAATTTTAATTGCGCCAGGGATTGCCTTTTCTATAGTAAATTATTCAAAAAATAATTTTCTACTGTCGCAAATTTTAATTACGCCAGGGATTGCCTTTTCTATAGTAAATTATTCAAAAAATAATTTTCTACTGTCGCAAATTTTAATTACGCCAGGGATTGCCTTTTCTATAGTAAATTATTCAAAAAATAATTTTATACTGTCGCAAATTTTAATTACGCCAGGGATTGCCTTTTTTATAGCAAATTATTCAAAAAATCATTTTCTACTGTCGCAAATTTTAATTGCGCCAGGGATTGCCTTTTCTATAGTAAATTATTCAAAAATAATTTTATACTGTCGCAAATTTTAATTACGCCAGGGATTGCCTTTTCTATAGGAAATTATTCAAAAAATAATTTTTTACTGTCGCAAATTTTAAGTGCTCCAGGGATTGCCTTTTCTATAGTAAATTATTCAAAAAATAATTTTTTACTGTCGCAAATTTTAATTACGCCAGGGATTGCTTTTTTTTATGGTAAATTATTCAAAAAATAATTTTTTACTGTCGCAAATTTTAAGTGCGCCAGGGATTGCCTTTTTCTATAGTAAATTATTCAAAAAATAATTTTCTACAGTCGCAAATTTTAAGTGCGCCAGGGATTGCCTTTTCTATAGTAAATTCTGCAAAAAATAATTTTTTACTCTCGCAAATTTTAAGTGCGCCAGGGATTGCCTTTTCTATAGTAAATTATTCAAAGAATAATTTTCTACTGTCGCAAATTTTAATTACGCCAGGGATTGCCTTTTCTATAGTAAATTATTCAAAAATAATTTTCTACTGTCGCAAATTTTAATTACACCAGGGATTGCCTTTTCTATAGTAAATTATTCAAAAAATAATTTTATACTGTCGCAAATTTTAATTACGCCAGGGATTGCCTTTTCTATAGTAAATTATTCAAAAAATAATTTTATACTGTCGCAAATTTTAATTACGCCAGGGATTGCCTTTTCTATAGCAAATTATTCAAAAAATAATTTTCTACTGTCGCAAATTGTAATTGCGCCAGGGATTGCCTTTTCTATAGTAAATTATTCAAAAAATAATTTTATACTGTCGCAAATTTTAATTACGCCAGGGATTGCCTTTTCTATAGGAAATTATTCAAAAAATAATTTTTTACTGTCGCAAATTTTAAGTGCCCCAGGGATTGCCTTTTCTATAGTAAATTATTCAAAAAAATAATTTTTTACTGTCGCAAATTTTAATTACGCCAGGGATTGCCTTTTCTATAGTAAATTATTCAAAAAATAATTTTTTACTGTCGCAAATTTTAAGTGCGCCAGGGATTGCCTTTTCTATAGTAAATTATTCAAAAAATAATTTTCTACTGTCGCAAATTTTAAGTGCGCCAGGTATTGCCTTTTCTATAGTAAATTCTGCAAAAAATAATTTTTTACTCTCGCAAATTTTAAGTGCGCCAGGGATTGCCTTTTCTATAGTAAATTATTCAAAGAATAATTTTCTACTGTCGCAAATTTTAATTACGCCAGGGATTGCCTTTTCTATAGTAAATTATTCAAAAAATAATTTTCTACTGGCGCAAATTTTAATTACGCCAGGGATTGCCTTTTCTATAGTAAATTATTCAAAAAATAATTTTATACTGTTGCAAATTTTAATTACGCCAGGGATTGCCTTTTCTATAGTAAATTATTCAAAAAATAATTTTCTACTGTCGCAAATTTTAATTACGCCAGGGATTGCCTTTTCTATAGTAAATTATTCAAAAAATAATTTTCTACTGTCGCAAATTTTAATTATGCCAGGATTGCCTTTTCTATAGTAAATTATTCAAAAAATAATTTTCAACTGTCGCAAATTTTAATTACGGCAGGGATTGCCTTTTCTATTGTAAATTAATCAAAAAAAAATTTTCTACTGTCGCAAATTTTAATTACGCCAGGGATTGCCTTTTCTATAGTAAATTATTCAAAAAATAATTTTTTACTGTCGCAAATTTTAACTACGCCAGGGATTGCCTTTTCTATAGTAAATTATTCAAAAAATAATTTTCAACTGTCGCAAATTTTAATTACGCCAGGGATTGCCTTTTCTATAGTAAATTTTGCAAAAAATAATTTTTTACTGTCGCAAATTTTAAATACGCCAGGGATTGCCTTTTCTATAGTAAATTATTCAAAAAATAATTTTATACTGTCGCAAATTTTAATTGCGCAGGGATTGCCTTTTCTATAGTAAATTATTCAAAAAATAATTTTCAACTGTCGCAAATTTTAATTACGCCAGGGATTGCCTTTTCTATAGTAAATTATTCAAAAAATAATTTTCAACTGTCGCAAATTTTAATTACGCCAGGGATTGCCTTTTCTATAGTAAATTATTCAAAAAATAATTTTATACTGTCGCAAATTTTAATTACGCCAGGGATTGCCTTTTCTATAGTAAATTATTCAAAACATAATTTTCTACTGTCGGAAATTTTAATTGCGCCAGGGATTGCCTTTTCTATAGTAAATTATTCCAACAATAATTTTCATCTGTCGCAAATTTTAATTACGCCAGGGATTGCCTTTTCTATAGTAAATTATTCAAAAAATAATTTTTTACAGTCGCAAATTTTAATTACGCCAGGGATTGCCTTTTCTATAGTAAATTATTCAAAAAATAATTTTTTACTGTCGCAAATGTTAATTACGCCAGGGATTGCCTTTTCTATAGTAAATTATTCAAAAAATAATTTTTTATTGTCGCAAATTTTAATTACGCCAGGGATTGCCTTTTCTATAGTAAATTATTCAAAAAATAATTTTTTACTGTGGCAAATTTTAATTGCGCCAGGAATTGCCTTTTCTATAGTAAATTATTCAAAAAATAATTTTTTACTGTCGCAAATTTTAATTACGCCAGGGATTGCCTTTTCTATAGTAAATTATTCAAACAATAATTTTCATCTGTCGCAAATTTTAATTACGCCAAGGATTGCCTTTTCTATAGTAAATTATTCAAAAAATAATTTCTTACTGTCGCAAATTTTAATTACGCCTGGGATTACCTTTTCTATAGTAAATTATTCAAGAAATAATTTTTTACAGTCGCAAATTTTAATTACGCCAGGGATTGCCTTTTCTATAGTAAATTATTCAAAAAATAATTTTTTACTGTCGCAAATGTTAATTACGCCAGGGATTGCCTTTTCTATAGTAAATTATTCAAAAAATAATTTTTTACTGTCGCAAATTTTAATTACGCCAGGGATTGCCTTTTCTATAGTAAATTATTCAAAAAATAATTTTTTACTGTCGCAAATTTTAATTGCGCCAGGGATTGCCTTTTCTATAGTAAATTATTCAAAAAATAATTTTCAACTGTCGCAAATTTTAATTACGCCAGGGATTGCCTTTTCTATAGTAAATTATTCAAAAAATAATTTTTTACTGTCGCAAATTTTAATTACGCCAGGGATTGCCTTTTCTATAGTAAATTATTCAAAAATAATTTTTTACTGTCGCAAATTTTAATTACGCCAGGGATTGCCTTTTCTATAGTAAATTATTCAAAAAATAATTTTTTACTGTCGCAAATTTTAATTGCGCCAGGGATTGCCTTTTCTGTAGTAAATTATTCAAAAAATAATTTTCAACTGTCGCAAATTTTAATTACGCCAGGGATTGCCTCTTCTATAGTAAATTATTCAAAAAATAATTTTTTACTGTCGCAAATTTTAATTACGCCAGGGATTGCCTTTTCTATAGTAAATTATTCAAAAAATAATTTTCTACTGTCGCAAATTTTAATTACGCCAGGGATTGCCTTTTCTATAGTAAATTATTCAAAAAATAATTTTATACTGTCGCAAATTTTAATTACGCCAGGGATTGCCTTTTTTATAGCAAATTATTCAAAAAATAATTTTCTACTGTCGCAAATTTTAATTGCGCCAGGGATTGCCTTTTCTATAGTAAATTATTCAAAAAATAATTTTATACTGTCGCAAATTTTAATTACGCCAGGGATTGCCTTTTCTATAGGAAATTATTCAAAAAATAATTTTTTACTGTCGCAAATTTTAAGTGCTCCAGGGATTGCCTTTTCTATAGTAAATTATTCAAAAAAATAATTTTTTACTGTCGCAAATTTTAATTACGCCAGGGATTGCCTTTTCTATAGTAAATTATTCAAAAAATAATTTTTTACTGTCGCAAATTTTAAGTGCGCCAGGGATTGCCTTTTCTATAGTAAATTATTCAAAAAATAATTTTCTACTGTCGCAAATTTTAAGTGCGCCAGGGATTGCTTTTCTATAGTAAATTCTGCAAAAAATAATTTTTTACTCTCGCAAATTTTAAGTGCGCCAGTGATTGCCTTTTCTATAGTAAATTATTCAAAGAATAATTTTCTACTGTCGCAAATTTTAATTACGCCAGGGATTGCCTTTTCTATAGTAAATTATTCAAAAATAATTTTCTACTGTCGCAAATTTTAATTACACCAGGGATTGCCTTTTCTATAGTAAATTATTCAAAAAATAATTTTATACTGTCGCAAATTTTAATTACGCCAGGGATTGCCTTTTCTATAGTAAATTATTCAAAAAATAATTTTATACTGTCGCAAATTTTAATTACGCCAGGGATTGCCTTTTCTATAGTAAATTATTCAAAAAATAATTTTCTACTGTCGCAAATTTTAATTACGCCAGGGATTGCCTTTTCTATAGTAAATTATTCAAAAAATAATTTTATACTGTCGCAAATTTTAATTACGCCAGGGATTGCCTTTTCTATAGTAAATTATTCAAAAAATAATTTTCTACTGTCGCAAATTTTAATTACGCCAGGGATTGCCTTTTCTATAGTAAATTATTCAAAAAATAATTTTCTACTGTCGCAAATTTTAATTACGCCAGGGATTGCCTTTTCTATAGTAAATTATTCAAAAAATAATTTTCAACTGTCGCAAATTTTAATTACGGCAGGGATTGCCTTTTCTATTGTAAATTATTCAAAAAAAAAATTTCTACTGTCGCAAATTTTAATTACGCCAGGGATTGCCTTTTCTATAGTAAATTATTCAAAAAATAATTTTTTACTGTCGCAAATTTTAATTACGACAGGGATTGCCTTTTCTATAGTAAATTATTCAAAAAATAATTTTCAACTGTCGCAAATTTTAATTACGCCAGGGATTGCCTTTTCTATAGTAAATTTTGCAAAAAATAATTTTTTACTGTCGCAAATTTTAAATACGCCAGGGATTGCCTTTTCTATAGTAAATTATTCAAAAAATAATTTTATACTGTCGCAAATTTTAATTGCGCAGGGATTGCCTTTTCTATAGTAAATTATTCAAAAAATAATTTTCAACTGTCGCAAATTTTAATTACGCCAGGGATTGCCTTTTCTATAGTAAATTATTCAAAAAATAATTTTCAACTGTCGCAAATTTTAATTACGCCAGGGATTGCCTTTTCTATAGTAAATTATTCAAAAATAATTTTATACTGTCGCAAATTTTAATTACGCCAGGGATTGCCTTTTCTATAGTAAATTATTCAAAACATAATTTTCTACTGTCGGAAATTTTAATTGCGCCAGGATTGCCTTTTCTATAGTAAATTATTCAAACAATAATTTTCATCTGTCGCAAATTTTAATTACGCCAGGGATTGCCTTTTCTATAGTAAATTATTCAAAAAAATAATTTTTACTGTCGCAAATTTTAATTACGCCAGGGATTACCTTTTCTATAGTAAATTCAAAAAATAATTTTTACAGTCGCAAATTTTAATTACGCCAGGGATTGCCTTTTCTAGTAATATTCAAAAAATAATTTTTTACTGTCGCAAATGTAATTACGCCAGGGATTGCCTTTCCTATAGTAAATTATTCAAAAAATAATTTTTTACTGTCGCAAATTTTAATTACGCCAGGGATTGCCTTTTCTATAGTAAATTATTCAAAAAATAATTTTTTACTGTCGCAAATTTTAATTGCGCCAGGGATTGCCTTTTCTATAGTAAATTATTCAAAAAATAATTTTTTACTGTCGCAAATTTTAATTACGCCAGGGATTGCCTTTTCTATAGTAAATTATTCAAACAATAATTTTCATCTGTCGCAAATTTTAATTACGCCAGGGATTGCCTTTTCTATAGTAAATTATTCAAAAAATAATTTTTTACTGTCGCAAATTTTAATTACGCCTGGGATTACCTTTTCTATAGTAAATTATTCAAAAAATAATTTTTTACAGTCGCAAATTTTAATTACGCCAGGGATTGCCTTTTCTATAGTAAAATTATTCAAAAAATAATTTTTTACTGTCGCAAATGTTAATTACGCCAGGGATTGCCTTTTCTATAGTAAATTATTCAAAAATAATTTTTTACTGTCGCAAATTTTAATTACGCCAGGGATTGCCTTTTCTATAGTAAATTATTCAAAAAAATAATTTTTTACTGTCGCAAATTTTAATTGCGCCAGGGATTGCCTTTTCTATAGTAAATTATTCAAAAAATAATTTTCAACTGTCGCAAATTTTAATTACGCCAGGGATTGCCTTTTCTATAGTAAATTATTCAAAAAATAATTTTTTACTGTCGCAAATTTTAATTACGCCAGGGATTGCCTTTTCTATAGTAAATTATTCAAAAAATAATTTTTTACTGTCGCAAATTTTAATTACGCCAGGGATTGCCTTTTCTATAGTAAATTATTCAAAAAATAATTTTTTACTGTCGCAAATTTTAATTGCGCCAGGGATTGCCTTTTCTATAGTAAATTATTCAAAAAATAATTTTCAACTGTCGCAAATTTTAATTACGCCAGGGATTGCCTCTTCTATAGTAAATTATTCAAAAAATAATTTTTTACTGTCGCAAATTTTAATTACGCCAGGGATTGCCTTTTCTATAGTAAATTATTCAAAAAATAATTTTTTACTGTCGCAAATTTTAATTGCGCCAGGGATTGCCTTTTCTATAGTAAATTATTCAAAAAATAATTTTCAACTGTCGCAAATTTTAATTACGCCAGGATTGCCTTTTCTATAGTAAATTATTCAAAAAATAATTTTATACTGTCGCAAATTTTAATCACGCCAGGGATTGCCTTTTCTATAGTAAATTATTCAAAAAATAATTTTTTACTGTCGCAAATTTTAATTGCGCCAGGGATTGCCTTTTCTATAGTAAATTATTCAAAAAATACTTTTTTAACTGTCGCAAATTTTAATTACGCCAGGGATTGCCTTTTCTATAGTAAATTATTCAAAAAATAATTTTCAACTGTCGTTAATTTTAATTACGCCAGGGATTGCCTTTTCTATAGTAAATTATTCAAAAAATAATTTTTTACTGTCGCAAATTTTAATTACGCCAGGGATTGCCTTTTCTATAGTAAATTATTCAAAAAATAATTTTCAACTGTCGCAAAGTTTTATTACGCCAGGGATTGCCTTTCTATAGTAAATTATTCAAAAAATAATTTTCTACTGTCGCAAATTTTAATTGCGCCAGGATTGCCTTTTCTATAGTAAATTATTCAAAAAATAATTTTCAACTGTCGCAAATTTTAATTACGCAGGGATTGCCTTTTCTATAGTAAATTATTCAAAAAATAATTTTTTTACTGTCGCAAATTTTAATTACGCCAGGGATTGCCTTTTCTATAGTAAATTATTCAAAAAATAATTTTTTACTGTCGCAAATTTTAATTACGCCAGGGATTGCCTTTTCTATAGTAAATTATTCAAAAAATAATTTTTTACTGTCGCAAATTTTAATTACGCCAGGGATTGCCTTTTCTATAGTAAAATTATTCAAAAAATAATTTTTTACTGTCGCAAATTTTAATTACGCCAGGGATTGCCTTTTCTATAGTAAATTATTCAAAAAATAATTTTTCACTGTCGCAAATTTTAATTGCGCCAGGGATTGCCTTTTCTATAGTAAATTATTCAAAAAATAATTTTCAACTGTCGCAAATTTTAATTACGCCAGGGATTGCCTTTTCTATAGTAAATTATTCAAAAATAATTTCTTACTGTCGCAAATTTTAATTACGCCAGGGATTGCCTTTACTCTAGTAAATTATTCAAAAAATAATTTTTTTACTGTCGCAAATTTCAAATCCGCCAGGGATTGCCTTTTCTACAGTAAACTTTGCAAAAAATAATTTTTTTACTGTCGCAAATTTTAATTACGCCTGGGATTGCCTTTTCTACAGTAAATTTTGCAAAAAATAATTTTTTACTGTTGCAAATTTTAATTGCGCCAGGGATTGCCTTTTCTATAGTAAATTATTCAAAAATATTTTTTTACTGTCGCAAATTTTAATTACGCCAGGGATTGCCTTTTCTATAGTAAATTATTCAAAAAATAATTTTCAACTGTCGCAAATTTAATTACGCCAGGGATTGCCTTTTCTATAGTAAATTATTCAAAAAATAATTTTTTACTGTCGCAAATTTTAATTACGCCAGGGATTGCCTTTTCTATAGTAAATTATTCAAAAAATAATTTTCTACTGTCGCAAATTTTAAGTGCGCCAGGGATTGCCTTTTCTATAATAAATTATTCAAAAAATAATTTTCAACTGTCGCAAATTTTAATTACGCCAGGGATTGCCTTTTCTATAGTAAATTATTCAAAAAATAATTTTTTACTGTCGCAAATTTTAATTACGCCAGGATTGCCTTTTCTATTGTAAATTATTCAAAAAATAATTTTCTACTGTCGCAAATTTTAAGTGCGACAGGGATTGCCTTTTCTATAGTAAATTATTCAAAAAAAATTTTATACTGTCGCAAATTTTAATTACGCCAGGGATTGCCTTTTCTATAGTAAATTATTCAAAAAATAATTTTTTACTGTCGCAAATTTTAATTGCGCCAGGGATTGCCTTTACTATAGTAAATTATTCAAAAAATAATTTTTTACTGTCGCAAATTTCAAATCCGCCAGGGATTGCCTTTTCTACAGTAAATTTTGCAAAAAAAAATTTTTTACTGTCGCAAATTTTAATTACGCCAGGAATTGCCTTTTCTACAGTAAATTTTGCAAAAAATAATTTTTTACTGTTGCAAATTTTAACTGCGCCAGGGATTGCCTTTTCTATAGTAAATTATTCAAAAAATAATTTTATACTGTCGCAAATTTTAATTACGCCAGGGATTGCCTTTTCTATAGTAAATTATTCAAAAAATAATTTTCTACTGTCGCAAATTTTAATTACGCCAGGGATTGCCTTTTCTATAGTAAATTATTCAAAAAATAATTTTTTTACTATCGCAAGTTTTAATTGCGCCAGGGATTGCCTTTTCTATAGTAAATTATTCAAAAAATAATTTTTATACTGTCGCAAATTTTAACTACGCCAGGGATTGCCTTTTCTATAGTAAATTATTAAAAAAATAATTTTCTACTGTCGCAAATTTTAATTACGCCAGGGATTGCCTTTTCTATAGTAAATTATTCAAAAAATAATTTTCTACTGTCGCAAATTTTAATTACGCCAGGGGATTGCCTTTTCTATAGTAAATTATTCAAAAAATAATTTTCTACTGTCGCAAATTTTAATTACGCCAGGGATTGCCTTTTCTATAGTAAATTATTCAAAAAATAATTTTCTACTGTCGCAAATTTTAATTACGCCAGGGATTGCCTTTTCTATAGTAAATTATTCAAAAAATAATTTTCTACTGTCGCAAATTTTAATTACGCCAGGGATTGCCTTTTCTATAGTAAATTATTAAAAAAATAATTTTCTACTGTCGCAAATTTTAATTACGCCAGGGATTGCCTTTTCTATAGTAAATTATTCAAAAAATAATTTTCTACTATCGCAAGTTTTAATTACGCCAGGGATTGCCTTTTCTGTAGTAAATTATTCAAAAAATATTTTCAACTGTCGCAAATTTTAATTACGCCAGGGATTGCCTTTTCTATAGTAAATTATTCAAAAAATAATTTTCTACTGTCGCAAATTTTAATTACGCCAGGGATTGCCTTTTCTATAGTAAATTATTCAAAAAATAATTTTTTACTGTCGCAAATTTCAAATCCGCCAAGGATTGCCTTTTCTATAGTAAATTATTCAAAAAATAATTTTCTACTGTCGCAAATTTTAATTACTCCAGGGATTGCCTTTTCTATAGTAAATTATTCAAAAAATAATTTTCTACTGTCGCAAATTTTAATTACGCCAGGGATTGCCTTTTCTATAGTAAATTATTCAAAAAATAATTTTCTACTGTCGCAAATTTTAATTACGCCAGGGATTGCCTTTTCTATAGTAAATTATTCAAAAATAATTTTATACTGTCGCAAATTTTAATTACGCCAGGGATTGCCTTTTCTATAGTAAATTATACAAAAAATAATTTTTTACTGTCGCAAGTTGTAATTGCGCCAGGGATTGCCTTTTCTATAGTAAATTATTCAAAAAATAATTTTTTACTGTCGCAAATTTTAAATATCCCAGGGATTGCCTTTCTATAGTAAATTATTCAAAAAAATAATTTTCTACTGTCGCAAATTTTAATTACGCCAGGGATTCCTTTTCTATAGTAAATTATTCAAAAAATAATTTTTTACTGTCGCAAATGTTAATTACGCCAGGGATTGCCTTTTCTATAGTAAATTATTCAAAAAATAATTTTTTACTGTCGCAAATTTTAATTACGCCAGGGATTGCCTTTTCTATAGTAAATTATTCAAAAAATAATTTTTTACTGTCGCAAATTTTAATTGCGCCAGGGATTGCCTTTTCTATAGTAAATTATTCAAAAAATAATTTTTTCTGTCGCAAATTTTAATTACGCCAGGGATTGCCTTTTTCTTATAGTAAATTATTCAAAAATAATTTTCTACTGTCGCAAATTGTAATTGCGCCAGGGATTGCCTTTTCTATAGTAAATTATTCAAAAAATAATTTTTTACTGTCGCAAATTTTAATTACGCCAGGGATTGCCTTTTCTATAGTAAATTATTCAAAAAATAATTTTCTACTGTCGCAAATTGTAATTGCGCCAGGGATTGCCTTTTCTATAGTAAATTATTCAAAAAATAATTTTATACTGTCGCAAATTTTAATTACGCCAGGGATTGCCTTTTCTATAGGAAATTATTCAAAAACTAATTTTTTAACTGTCGCAAATTTTAATTACGCCAGGGATTGCCTTTTCTATAGTAAATTATTCAAAAAATAATTTTCAACTGTCGTTAATTTTAATTACGCCAGGGATTGCCTTTTCTATAGTAAATTATTCAAAAAATAATTTTTTACTGTCGCAAATTTTAATTGCGCCAGGGATTGCCTTTGCTATAGTAAATTATTCAAAAAATAATTTTCAACTGTCGCAAATTTTAATTACGCCAGGGATTGCCTTTTCTATAGTAAATTATTCAAAAAATAATTTTCTACTGTCGCAAATTTTAATTACGCCAGGGATTGCCTTTTCTATAGTAAATTATTCAAAAAATAATTTTATACTGTCGCAAATTTTAATTGCGCCAGGGATTGCCTTTTCTATAGTAAATTATTCAAAAAATAATTTTCTACTGTCGCAAATTTTAATTACGCCAGGGATTGCCTTTTCTATAGTAAATTATTCAAAAAATAATTTTCTACTGTCGCAAATTTTAATTACGCCAGGGATTGCCTTTTCTATAGTAAATTATTCAAAAAATAATTTTATACTGTCGCAAATTTTAATTACGCCAGGGATTGCCTTTTTTATAGCAAATTATTCAAAAAATAATTTTCTACTGTCGCAAATTTTAATTGCGCCAGGGATTGCCTTTTCTATAGTAAATTATTCAAAAAATAATTTTATACTGTCGCAAATTTTAATTACGCCAGGGATTGCCTTTTCTATAGGAAATTATTCAAAAAATAATTTTTTACTGTCGCAAATTTTAAGTGCTCCAGGATTGCCTTTTCTATAGTAAATTATTCAAAAAAATAATTTTTTACTGTCGCAAATTTTAATTACGCCAGGGATTGCCTTTTCTATAGTAAATTATTCAAAAAATAATTTTTTACTGTCGCAAATTTTAAGTGCGCCAGGGATTGCCTTTTCTATAGTAAATTATTCAAAAAATAATTTTCTACTGTCGCAAATTTTAAGTGCGCCAGGGATTGCCTTTTCTATAGTAAATTCTGCAAAAAATAATTTTTTACTCTCGCAAATTTTAAGTGCGCCAGGGATTGGCTTTTCTATAGTAAATTATTCAAAGAATAATTTTCTACTGTCGCAAATTTTAATTACGCCAGGGATTGCCTTTTCTATAGTAAATTATTCAAAAAATAATTTTCTACTGTCGCAAATTTTAATTACACCAGGGATTGCCTTTTCTATAGTAAATTATTCAAAAAATAATTTTATACTGTCGCAAATTTTAATTACGCCAGGGATTGCCTTTTCTATAGTAAATTATTCAAAAAATAATTTTATACTGTCGCAAATTTTAATTACGCCAGGGATTGCCTTTTCTATAGCAAATTATTCAAAAAATAATTTTCTACTGTCGCAAATTGTAATTGCGCCAGGGATTGCCTTTTCTATAGTAAATTATTCAAAAAATAATTTTATACTGTCGCAAATTTTAATTACGCCAGGGATTGCCTTTTCTATAGGAAATTATTCAAAAAATAATTTTTTACTGTCGCAAATTTTAAGTGCTCCAGGGATTGCCTTTTCTATAGTAAATTATTCAAAAAAATAATTTTTTACTGTCGCAAATTTTAATTACGCCAGGGATTGCCTTTTCTATAGTAAATTATTCAAAAAATAATTTTCAACTGTCGCAAATTTTAATTACGCCAGGGATTGCCTTTTCTATAGTAAATTCTGCAAAAAATTATTTTTTACTCTCGCAAATTTTAAGTGCGCCAGGGATTGCCTTTTCTATAGTAAATTATTCAAAGAATAATTTTCTACTGTCGCAAATTTTAATTACGCCAGGGATTGCCTTTTCTATAGTAAATTATTCAAAAAATAATTTTCTACTGTCGCAAATTTTAATTACGCCAGGGATTGCCTTTTCTATAGTAAATTATTCAAAAAATAATTTTATACTGTCGCAAATTTTAATTACGCCAGGGATTGCCTTTTCTATAGTAAATTATTCAAAAAATAATTTTCTACTGTCGCAAATTTTAATTACGCCAGGGATTGCCTTTTCTATAGTAAATTATTCAAAAAATAATTTTCTACTGTCGCAAATTTTAATTACGCCAGGGATTGCCTTTTCTATAGTAAATTATTCAAAAAATAATTTTCAACTGTCGCAAATTTTAATTACGGCAGGGATTGCCTTTTCTATTGTAAATTATTCAAAAAAAAATTTTCTACTGTCGCAAATTTTAATTACGCCAGGGATTGCCTTTTCTATAGTAAATTATTCAAAAAATAATTTTTTACTGTCGCAAATTTTAATTACGACAGGGATTGCCTTTTCTATAGTAAATTATTCAAAAAATAATTTTCAACTGTCGCAAATTTTAATTACGCCAGGGATTGCCTTTTCTATAGTAAATTTTGCAAAAAATAATTTTTTACTGTCGCAAATTTTAAATACGCCAGGGATTGCCTTTTCTATAGTAAATTATTCAAAAAATAATTTTATACTGTCGCAAATTTTAATTGCGCAGGGATTGCCTTTTCTATAGTAAATTATTCAAAAAATAATTTTCAACTGTCGCAAATTTTAATTACGCCAGGGATTGCCTTTTCTATAGTAAATTATTCAAAAAATAATTTTCAACTGTCGCAAATTTTAACTACGCCAGGGATTGCCTTTTCTATAGTAAATTATTCAAAAATAATTTTATACTGTCGCAAATTTTAATTACGCCAGGGATTGCCTTTTCTATAGTAAATTATTCAAAAAATAATTTTCAACTGTCGCAAATTTTAATTACGCCAGGGATTGCCTTTTCTATAGTAAATTATTCAAAAATAATTTTATACTGTCGCAAATTTTAATTACGCCAGGGATTGCCTTTTCTATAGGAAATTATTCAAAAAATAATTTTTTACTGTCGCAAATTTTAAGTGCTCCAGGGATTGCCTTTTCTATAGTAAATTATTCAAAAAAATAATTTTTTACTGTCGCAAATTTTAATTAAGCCAGGGATTGCCTTTTCTATAGTAAATTATTCAAAAAATAATTTTTTACTGTCGCAAATTTTAAGTGCGCCAGGGATTGCCTTTTCTATAGTAAATTATTCAAAAAATAATTTTCTACTGTCGCAAATTTTAAGTGCGCCAGGGATTGCCTTTTCTATAGTAAATTCTGCAAAAAATAATTTTTTACTCTCGCAAATTTTAAGTGCGCCAGGGATTGCCTTTTCTATAGCAAATTATTCAAAAAATAATTTTATACTGTCGCAAATTTTAATTACGCCAGGGATTGCCTTTTCTATAGTAAATTATTCAAAAAATAATTTTATACTGTCGCAAATTTTAATTACGCCAGGGATTGCCTTTTCTATAGCAAATTATTCAAAAAATAATTTTCTACTGTCGCAAATTGTAATTGCGCCAGGGATTGCCTTTTCTATAGTAAATTATTCAAAAAATAATTTTATACTGTCGCAAATTTTAATTACGCCAGGGATTGCCTTTTCTATAGGAAATTATTCAAAAAATAATTTTTTACTGTCGCAAATTTTAAGTGCTCCAGGGATTGCCTTTTCTATAGTAAATTATTCAAAAAAATAATTTTTTACTGTCGCAAATTTTAATTACGCCAGGGATTGCCTTTTCTATAGTAAATTATTCAAAAAATAATTTTCAACTGTCGCAAATTTTAATTACGCCAGGGATTGCCTTTTCTATAGTAAATTCTGCAAAAAATTATTTTTTACTCTCGCAAATTTTAAGTGCGCCAGGGATTGCCTTTTCTATAGTAAATTATTCAAAGAATAATTTTCTACTGTCGCAAATTTTAATTACGCCAGGGATTGCCTTTTCTATAGTAAATTATTCAAAAAATAATTTTCTACTGTCGCAAATTTTAATTACGCCAGGGATTGCCTTTTCTATAGTAAATTATTCAAAAAATAATTTTATACTGTCGCAAATTTTAATTACGCCAGGGATTGCCTTTTCTATAGTAAATTATTCAAAAAATAATTTTCTACTGTCGCAAATTTTAATTACGCCAGGGATTGCCTTTTCTATAGTAAATTATTCAAAAAATAATTTTCTACTGTCGCAAATTTTAATTACGCCAGGGATTGCCTTTTCTATAGTAAATTATTCAAAAAATAATTTTCAACTGTCGCAAATTTTAATTACGGCAGGGATTGCCTTTTCTATTGTAAATTATTCAAAAAAAAATTTTCTACTGTCGCAAATTTTAATTACGCCAGGGATTGCCTTTTCTATAGTAAATTATTCAAAAAATAATTTTTTACTGTCGCAAATTTTAATTACGACAGGGATTGCCTTTTCTATAGTAAATTATTCAAAAAATAATTTTCAACTGTCGCAAATTTTAATTACGCCAGGGATTGCCTTTTCTATAGTAAATTTTGCAAAAAATAATTTTTTACTGTCGCAAATTTTAAATACGCCAGGGATTGCCTTTTCTATAGTAAATTATTCAAAAAATAATTTTATACTGTAGCAAATTTTAATTGCGCAGGGATTGCCTTTTCTATAGTAAATTATTCAAAAAATAATTTTCAACTGTCGCAAATTTTAATTACGCCAGGGATTGCCTTTTCTATAGTAAATTATTCAAAAAATAATTTTCAACTGTCGCAAATTTTAATTACGCCAGGGATTGCCTTTTCTATAGTAAATTATTCAAAAATAATTTTATACTGTCGCAAATTTTAATTACGCCAGGGATTGCCTTTTCTATAGTAAATTATTCAAAACATAATTTTCTACTGTCGGAAATTTTAATTGCGCCAGGGATTGCCTTTTCTATAGTAAATTATTCAAACAATAATTTTCATCTGTCGCAAATTTTAATTACGCCAGGGATTGCCTTTTCTATAGTAAATTATTCAAAAAATAATTTTTTACTGTCGCAAATTTTAATTACGCCAGGGTTTACCTTTTCTATAGTAAATTATTCAAAAAATAATTTTTTACAGTCGCAAATTTTAATTACGCCAGGGATTGCCTTTTCTATAGTAAATTATTCAAAAAATAATTTTTTACTGTCGCAAATGTTAATTACGCCAGGGATTGCCTTTTCTATAGTAAATTATTCAAAAAATAATTTTTTACTGTCGCAAATTTTAATTACGCCAGGGATTGCCTTTTCTATAGTAAATTATTCAAAAAATAATTTTTTACTGTCGCAAATTTTAATTGCGCCAGGGATTGCCTTTTCTATAGTAAATTATTCAAAAAATAATTTTTTACTGTCGCAAATTTTAATTACGCCAGGGATTGCCTTTTCTATAGTAAATTATTCAAACAATAATTTTCATCTGTCGCAAATTTTAATTACGCCAGGGATTGCCTTTTCTATAGTAAATTATTCAAAAAATAATTTTTTACTGTCGCAAATTTTAATTACGCCTGGGATTACCTTTTCTATAGTAAATTATTCAAAAAATAATTTTTTACAGTCGCAAATTTTAATTACGCCAGGGATTGCCTTTTCTATAGAAAATTATTCAAAAAATAATTTTTTACTGTCGCAAATGTTAATTACGCCAGGGATTGCCTTTTCTATAGTAAATTATTCAAAAAATAATTTTTTACTGTCGCAAATTTTAATTACGCCAGGGATTGCCTTTTCTATAGTAAATTATTCAAAAAATAATTTTTTACTGTCGCAAATTTTAATTGCGCCAGGGATTGCTTTTCTATAGTAAGTTATTCAAAAAATAATTTTCAACTGTCGCAAATTTTAATTACGCCAGGGATTGCCTTTTCTATAGTAAATTATTCAAAAAATAATTTTTTACTGTCGCAAATTTTAATTACGCCAGGGATTGCCTTTTCTATAGTAAATTATTCAAAAAATAATTTTTTACTGTCGCAAATTTTAATTACGCCAGGGATTGCCTTTTCTATAGTAAATTATTCAAAAAATAATTTTTTACTGTCGCAATTTTAATTGCGCCAGGGATTGCCTTTTCTATAGTAAATTATTCAAAAAATAATTTTCAACTGTCGCAAATTTTAATTACGCCAGGGATTGCCTCTTCTATAGTAAATTATTCAAAAATAATTTTTTACTGTCGCAAATTTTAATTACGCCAGGGATTGCCTTTTCTATAGTAAATTATTCAAAAAATAATTTTTTACCTGTCGCAAATTTTAATTGCGCCAGGGATTGCCTTTTCTATAGTAAATTATTCAAAAAATAATTTTCAACTGTAGCAAATTTTAATTACGCCAGGGATTGCCTTTTCTATAGTAAATTATTCAAAAAATAATTTTATACTGTCGCAAATTTTAATTACGCCAGGGATTGCCTTTTCTATAGTAAATTATTCAAAAAATAATTTTTTTACTGTCGCAAATTTTAATTGCGCCAGGGATTGCCTTTTCTATAGTAAATTATTCAAAGAATACTTTTTTAACTGTCGCAAATTTTAATTACGCCAGGGATTGCCTTTTCTATAGTAAATTATTCAAAAAATAATTTTCAACTGTCGTTAATTTTAATTACGCCAGGGATTGCCTTTTCTATAGTAAATTATTCAAAAAATAATTTTTTACTGTCGCAAATTTTAATTACGCCAGGGATTGCCTTTTCTATAGTAAATTATTCAAAAATAATTTTCAACTGTCGCAAAGTTTTATTACGCCAGGGATTGCCTTTCTATAGTAAATTATTCAAAAAATAATTTTCTACTGTCGCAAATTTTAATTACGCCAGGGATTGCCTTTTCTATAGTAAATTATTCAAAAAAATAATTTTCTACTGTCGCAAATTTTAAGTGCGCCAGGGAATTGCCTTTTCTATAATAAATTATTCAAAAAATAATTTTCAACTGTCGCAAATTTTAATTACGCCAGGGATTGCCTTTTCTATAGTAAATTATTCAAAAAATAATTTTTTACTGTCGCAAATTTTAATTACGCCAGGGATTGCCTTTTCTATAGTAAATTATTCAAAAAATAATTTTCTACTGTCGCAAATTTCAAATCCGCCAGGGATTGCCTTTTCTGCAGTAAACTTTGCAAAAAATAATTTTTTACTGTCGCAAATTTTAATTACGCCAGGGATTGCCTTTTCTACAGTAAATTTGCAAAAATAATTTTTTACTGTTGCAAATTTTAATTGCGCCAGGGATTGCCTTTTCTATAGTAAATTATTCAAAAAATTTTTTTTACTGTCGCAAATTTTAATTACGCCAGGGATTGCCTTTTCTATAGTAAATTATTCAAAAAATAATTTCAACTGTCGCAAATTTTAATTACGCCAGGGATTGCCTTTTCTATAGTAAATTATTCAAAAAATAATTTTTTACTGTCGCAAATGTTAATTACGCCAGGGATTGCCTTTTCTATAGTAAATTATTCAAAAAATAATTTTCTACTGTCGCAAATTTTTAAGTGCGCCAGGGATTGCCTTTCTATAATAAATTATTCAAAAAATAATTTTCAACTGTCGCAAATTTTAATTACGCCAGGGATTGCCTTTTCTATAGTAAATTATTCAAAAAACAATTTTTTACTGTCGCAAATTTTAATTACGCCAGGGATTGCCTTTTCTATAGTAAATTATTCAAAAAATAATTTTCTACTGTCGCAAATTTTAAGTGCGACAGGGATTGCCTTTTCTATAGTAAATTATTCAAAAAATAATTTTATACTGTCGCAAATTTTAATTACGCCAGGGATTGCCTTTTCTATAGTAAATTATTCAAAAAATAATTTTCAACTGTCGCAAATTTTAATTACGCCTGGGATTGCCTTTTCTATAGTAAATTATTCAAAAAATAATTTTCTACTGTCGCAAATTTTAATTACGCCAGGGATTGCCTTTTCTATATTAAATTATTCAAAAAATAATATTTTACTGTCGCAAAATTTTAATTGCGCCAGGGATTGCCTTTACTATAGTAAATTATTCAAAAATAATTTTTTACTGTCGCAAATTTCAAATCCACCAGGGATTGCCTTTTCTACAGTAAATTTTGCAAAAAAAAATTTTTTACTGTCGCAAATTTTAATTACGCCAGGAATTGCCTTTTCTACAGTAAATTTTGCAAAAAATAATTTTTTACTGTTGCAAATTTTAATTGCGCCAGGGATTGCCTTTTCTATAGTAAATTATTCAAAAAATAATAAATTTTTTACTGTCGCAAATTTTAATTACGCCAGGAATTGCCTTTTCTACAGTAAATTTTGCAAAAAATAATTTTTTACTGTTGCAAATTTTAATTGCGCCAGGGATTGCCTTTTCTATAGTAAATTATTCAAAAAATAATTTTATACTGTCGCAAATTTTAATTACGCCAGGGATTGCCTTTTCTATAGTAAATTATTCAAAAAATAATTTTCTACTGTCGCAAATTTTAATTACGCCAGGGATTGCCTTTTCTATAGTAAATTATTCAAAAAATAATTTTTTACTATCGCAAGTTTTAATTGCGCCAGGGATTGCCTTTTCTATAGTAAATTATTCAAAAAATAATTTTATACTGTCGCAAATTTTAACTACGCCAGGGATTGCCTTTTCTATAGTAAATTATTAAAAAAATAATTTTTTACTGTCGCAAATTTTAATTACGCCAGGGATTGCCTTTTCTGTAGTAAATTATTCAAAAAATAATTTTCAACTGTCGCAAATTTTAATTACGCCAGGGATTGCCTTTTCTATAGTAAATTATTCAAAAAATAATTTTCTACTGTCGCAAATTTTAATTACGCCAGGGATTGCCTTTTCTATAGTAAATTATTCAAAAAATAATTTTTTACTGTCGCAAATTTCAAATCCGCCAAGGATTGCCTTTTCTATAGTAAATTATTCAAAAAATAATTTTCTACTGTCGCAAATTTTAATTACTCCAGGGATTGCCTTTTCTATAGTAAATTATTCAAAAAATAATTTTCTACTGTCGCAAATTTTAATTACGCCAGGGATTGCCTTTTCTATAGTAAATTATTCAAAAAATAATTTTCTACTGTCGCAAATTTTAATTACGCCAGGGATTGCCTTTTCTATAGTAAATTATTCAAAAAATAATTTTATACTGTCGCAAATTTTAATTACGCCAGGGATTGCCTTTTCTATAGTAAATTATACAAAAAATAATTTTTTACTGTCGCAAATTGTAATTGCGCCAGGGATTGCCTTTTCTATAGTAAATTATTCAAAAAATAATTTTTTACTGTCGCAAATTTTAAATATCCCAGGGATTGCCTTTTCTATAGTAAATTATTCAAAAAATAATTTTCTACTGTCGCAAATTTTAATTACGCCAGGGATTCCTTTTCTATAGTAAATTATTCAAAAAATAATTTTTTACTGTCGCAAATGTTAATTACGCCAGGGATTGCCTTTTCTATAGTAAATTATTCAAAAAATATTTTTTTACTGTCGCAAATTTTAATTACGCCAGGGATTGCCTTTTCTATAGTAAATTATTCAAAAAATAATTTTTTACTGTCGCAAATTTTAATTGCGCCAGGGATTGCCTTTTCTATAGTAAATTATTCAAAAAATAATTTTTTACTGTCGCAAATTTTAATTACGCCAGGGATTGCCTTTTCTATAGTAAATTATTCAAACAATAATTTTCATCTGTCGCAAATTTTAATTACGCCAGGGATTGCCTTTTCTATAGTAAATTATTCAAAAAATAATTTTTTACTGTCGCAAATTTTAATTACGCCTGGGATTACCTTTTCTATAGTAAATTATTCAAAAAATAATTTTTTACAGTCGCAAATTTTAATTACGCCAGGGATTGCCTTTTCTATAGTAAATTATTCAAAAAATAATTTTTTACTGTCGCAAATGTTAATTACGCCAGGGATTGCCTTTTCTATAGTAAATTATTCAAAAAATAATTTTTTACTGTCGCAAATTTTAATTACGCCAGGGATTGCCTTTTCTATAGTAAATTATTCAAAAAATAATTTTTTACTGTCGCAAATTTTAATTGCGCCAGGGATTGCCTTTTCTATAGTAAATTATTCAAAAAATAATTTTCAACTGTCGCAAATTTTAATTAGGCCAGGGATTGCCTTTTCTATAGTAAATTATTCAAAAAATAATTTTTTACTGTCGCAAATTTTAATTACGCCAGGGATTGCCTTTTCTATAGTAAATTAAAAAAAAAATAATTTTTTACTGTCGCAAATTTTAATTACGCCAGGGATTGCCTTTTCTATAGTAAATTATTCAAAAAATAATTTTTTACTGTCGCAAATTTTAATTGCGCCAGGGATTGCCTTTTCTATAGTAAATTATTCAAAAAATAATTTTCAACTGTCGCAAATTTTAATTACGCCAGGGATTGCCTCTTCTATAGTAAATTATTCAAAAAATAATTTTTTACTGTCGCAAATTTTAATTACGCCAGGGATTGCCTTTTCTATAGTAAATTATTCAAAAAATAATTTTTTACTGTCGCAAATTTTAATTGCGCCAGGGATTGCCTTTTCTATAGTAAATTATTCAAAAAATAATTTTCAACTGTCGCAAATTTTAATTAGGCCAGGGATTGCCTTTTCTATAGTAAATTATTCAAAAAATAATTTTATACTGTCGCAAATTTTAATTACGCCAGGGATTGCCTTTTCTATAGTAAATTATTCAAAAAATATTTTTTTACTGTCGCAAATTTTAATTGCGCCAGGGATTGCCTTTTCTATAGTAAATTATTCAAAAAATACTTTTTTAACTGTCGCAAATTTTAATTACGCCAGGGATTGCCTTTTCTATAGTAAATTATTCAAAAAATAATTTTCAACTGTCGTTAATTTTAATTACGCCAGGGATTGCCTTTTCTATAGTAAATTATTCAAAAAATAATTTTTTACTGTCGCAAATTTTAATTACGCCAGGGATTGCCTTTTCTATAGTAAATTATTCAAAAAATAATTTTCAACTGTCGCAAAGTTTTATTACGCCAGGGATTGCCTTTCTATAGTAAATTATTCAAAAAATAATTTTCTACTGTCGCAAATTTTAATTGCGCCAGGGATTGCCTTTTCTATAGTAAATTATTCAAAAAATAATTTTCAACTGTCGCAAATTTTAATTACGCCAGGGATTGCCTTTTCTATAGTAAATTATTCAAAAAATAATTTTTTACTGTCGCAAATTTTAATTACGCCAGGGATTGCCTTTTCTATAGTAAATTATTCAAAAAATAATTTTTTACTGTCGCAAATTTTAATTACGCCAGGGATTGCCTTTTCTATAGTAAATTATTCAAAAAATAATTTTTTACTGTCGCAAATTTTAATTACGCCAGGGATTGCCTTTTCTATAGTAAATTATTCAAAAAATAATTTTTTACTGTCGCAAATTTTAATTACGCCAGGGATTGCCTTTTCTATAGTAAATTATTCAAAAAATAATTTTTTACTGTCGCAAATTTTAATTGCGCCAGGGATTGCCTTTTCTATAGTAATAAAAAATAATTTTCAACTGTCGCAAATTTTAATTACGCCAGGGATTGCCTTTTCTATAGTAAATTATTCAAAAAATAATTTCTTACTGTCGCAAATTTTAATTACGCCAGGGATTGCCTTTACTATAGTAAATTATTCAAAAAATAATTTTTTACTGTCGCAAATTTCAAATCCGCCAGGGATTGCCTTTTCTACAGTAAACTTTGCAAAAAATAATTTTTTACTGTCGCAAATTTTAATTACGCCAGGGATTGCCTTTTCTACAGTAAATTTTGCAAAAAATAATTTTTTACTGTTGCAAATTTTAATTGCGCCAGGGATTGCCTTTTCTATAGTAAATTATTCAAAAAATATTTTTTTACTGTCGCAAATTTTAATTACGCCAGGGATTGCCTTTTCTATAGTAAATTATTCAAAAAATAATTTTCAACTGTCGCAAATTTTAATTACGCCAGGGATTGCCTTTTCTATAGTAAATTATTCAAAAAATAATTTTTTACTGTCGCAAATTTTAATTACGCCAGGGATTGCCTTTTCTATAGTAAATTATTCAAAAAATAATTTTCTACTGTCGCAAATTTTAAGTGCGCCAGGGATTGCCTTTTCTATAATAAATTATTCAAAAAATAATTTTCAACTGTCGCAAATTTTAATTACGCCAGGGATTGCCTTCTCTATAGTAAATTATTCAAAAAATAATTTTTTACTGTCGCAAATTTTAATTACTCCAGGGATTGCCTTTTCTATAGTAAATTATTCAAAAAATAATTTTCTACTGTCGCAAATTTTAAGTGCGACAGGGATTGCCTTTTCTATAGTAAATTATTCAAAAAATAATTTTATACTGTCGCAAATTTTAATTACGCCAGGGATTGCCTTTTCTATAGTAAATTATTCAAAAAATAATTTTCAACTGTCGCAAATTTTAATTACGCCAGGGATTGCCTTTTCTATAGTAAATTATTCAAAAAATAATTTTCTACTGTCGCAAATTTTAATTACGCCAGGGATTGCCTTTTCTATAGTAAATTATTCAAAAAATAATTTTTTACTGTCGCAAATTTTAATTGCGCCAGGGATTGCCTTTACTATAGTAAAATTATTCAAAAAATAATTTTTTTACTGTCGCAAATTTCAAATCCGCCAGGGATTGCCTTTTCTACAGTAAATTTTGCAAAAAAAAAATTTTTTACTGTCGCAAATTTTAATTACGACAGGAATTGCCTTTTCTACAGTAAATTTTGCAAAAAAATAATTTTTTACTGTTGCAAATTTTAATTGCGCCAGGGATTGCCTTTTCTATAGTAAATTATTCAAAAAATAATTTTATACTGTCGCAAATTTTAATTACGCCAGGGATTGCCTTTTCTATAGTAAATTATTCAAAAAATAATTTTCTACTGTCGCAAATTTTAATTACGCCAGGGATTGCCTTTTCTATAGTAAATTATTCAAAAAATAATTTTTTACTATCGCAAGTTTTAATTGCGCCAGGGATTGCCTTTTCTATAGTAAATTATTCAAAAAATAATTTTATACTGTCGCAAATTTTAACTACTCCAGGGATTGCCTTTTCTATAGTAAATTATTCAAAAAATAATTTTTTACTGTCGCAAATTTTAATTACGCCAGGGATTGCCTTTTCTGTAGTAAATTATTCAAAAAATAATTTTCAACTGTCGCAAATTTAATTACGCCAGGGATTGCCTTTTCTATAGTAAATTATTCAAAAAATAATTTTCTACTCTCGCAAATTTTAATTACGCCAGGGATTGCCTTTTTCTATAGTAAATTATTCAAAAAATAATTTTTTACTGTCGCAAATTTTCAAATCCGCCAAGGATTGCCTTTTCTATAGTAAATTATTCAAAAAAATAATTTTCAACTGTCGCAAATTTTAATTACGCCAGGGATTGCCTTTTCTATAGTAAATTATTCAAAAAATAATTTTCTACTCTCGCAAATTTTAATTACGCCAGGGATTGCCTTTTCTATAGTAAATTATTCAAAAAATAATTTTTTACTGTCGCAAATTTCAAATCCGCCAAGGATTGCCTTTTCTATAGTAAATTATTCAAAATAATTTTCTACTGTTGCAAATTTTAATTGCGCCAGGGATTGCCTTTTCTATAGTAAATTATTCAAAAAATATTTTTTTACTGTCGCAAATTTTAATTACGCCAGGGATTGCCTTTTCTATAGTAAATTATTCAAAAAATAATTTTCAACTGTCGCAAATTTTAATTACGCCAGGGATTGCCTTTTCTATAGTAAATTATTCAAAAAATAATTTTTTACTGTCGCAAATTTTAATTACGCCAGGGATTGCCTTTTCTATAGTAAATTATTCAAAAAATAATTTCTACTGTCGCAAATTTTAAGTGCGCCAGGGATTGCCTTTTCTATAATAAATTATTCAAAAATAATTTTCAACTGTCGCAAATTTTAATTACGCCAGGGATTGCCTTCTCTATAGTAAATTATTCAAAAAATAATTTTTTACTGTCGCAAATTTTAATTACTCCAGGGATTGCCTTTTCTATAGTAAATTATTCAAAAAATAATTTTCTACTGTCGCAAATTTTAAGTGCGACAGGGATTGCCTTTTCTATAGTAAATTATTCAAAAAATAATTTTATACTGTCGCAAATTTTAATTACGCCAGGGATTGCCTTTTCTATAGTAAATTATTCAAAAAATAATTTTCAACTGTCGCAAATTTTAATTACGCCAGGGATTGCCTTTTCTATAGTAAATTATTCAAAAAATAATTTTCTACTGTCGCAAATTTTAATTACGCCAGGGATTGCCTTTTCTATAGTAAATTATTCAAAAAATAATTTTTTACTGTCGCAAATTTTAATTGCGCCAGGGATTGCCTTTACTATAGTAAATTATTCAAAAAATAATTTTTTACTGTCGCAAATTTCAAATCCGCCAGGGATTGCCTTTTCTACAGTAAATTTTGCAAAAAAAAAATTTTTTACTGTCGCAAATTTTAATTACGACAGGAATTGCCTTTTCTACAGTAAATTTTGCAAAAAATAATTTTTTACTGTTGCAAATTTTAATTGCGCCAGGGATTGCCTTTTCTATAGTAAATTATTCAAAAAATAATTTTATACTGTCGCAAATTTTAATTACGCCAGGGATTGCCTTTTCTATAGTAAATTATTCAAAAAATAATTTTCTACTGTCGCAAATTTTAATTACGCCAGGGATTGCCTTTTCTATAGTAAATTATTCAAAAAATAATTTTTTTCTATCGCAAGTTTTAATTGCGCCAGGGATTGCCTTTTCTATAGTAAATTATTCAAAAAATAATTTTATACTGTCGCAAATTTTAACTACTCCAGGGATTGCCTTTTCTATAGTAAATTATTCAAAAAAATAATTTTTTACTGTCGCAAATTTTAATTACGCCAGGGATTGCCTTTTCTGTAGTAAATTATTCAAAAAATAATTTTCAACTGTCGCAAATTTTAATTACGCCAGGGATTGCCTTTTCTATAGTAAATTATTCAAAAAATAATTTTCTACTCTCGCAAATTTTAATTACGCCAGGGATTGCCTTTTCTATAGTAAATTATTCAAAAAATAATTTTTTACTGTCGCAAATTTCAAATCCGCCAAGGATTGCCTTTTCTATAGTAAATTATTCAAAAAATAATTTTCTACTGTCGCAAATTTTAATTACGCCAGGGATTGCCTTTTCTATAGTAAATTATTCAAAAAATAATTTTCTACTGTCGCAAATTTTAATTACGCCAGGGATTGCCTTTTCTATAGTAAATTATTCAAAAATAATTTTCTACTGTCGCAAATTTTAATTACGCCAGGGATTGCCTTTTCTATAGTAAATTATTCAAAAAATAATTTTATACTGTCGCAAATTTTAATTACGCCAGGGATTGCCTTTTCTATAGTAAATTATACAAAAAATAATTTTTTACTGTCGCAAATTGTAATTGCGCCAGGGATTGCCTTTTCTATAGTAAATTATTCAAAAAATAATTTTTTACTGTCGCAAATTTTAAATATCCCAGGGATTGCCTTTTCTATAGTAAATTATTCAAAAAATAATTTTCTACTGTCGCAAATTTTAATTACGCCAGGGATTCCTTTTCTATAGTAAATTATTCAAAAAATAATTTTCAACTGTCGCAAATTTTAATTACGCCAGGGATTGCCTTTTCTATAGTAAATTATTCAAAAAATAATTTTATACTGTCGCAAATTTTAAGTGCGCCAGGGATTGCCTTTTATATAGTAAATTATTCAAAAAATAATTTTCTACTGTCGCAAATTTTAATTACGCCAGGGATTGCCTTTTCTATAGTAAATTATTCAAAAAATAATTTTATACTGTCGCAAATTTTAATTACGCCAGGGATTGCCTTTTCTATAGTAAATGATTCAAAAATAATTTTTTACTGTCGCAAATTTTAATTGCGCCAGGGGTTGCCTTTTCTATAGTAAATTATTCAAAAAATAATTTTTTACTGTCGCAAATTTTAAGTGCGCCAGGGATTGCCTTTTCTATAGTACATTATTCAAAAATTAATTTCTTACTGTCGCAAATTTTAAATACGCCAGGGATTGCCTTTTCTATAGTAAATTATTCAAAAAATAATTTTCAACTGTCGCAAATTTTAATTGCGCCAGGGATTGCCTTTTCTATAGTAAATTATTCAAAAAATAATTTTATACTGTCGCAAATTTTAATTACGCCAGGGATTGCCTTTTCTATAGTAAATTATTCAAAAAATAATTTTCAACTGTCGCAAATTTTAATTACGCCAGGGATTGCCTTTTCTATAGTAAATTATTCAAAAAATAATTTTATATTGTCGCAAATTTTAAGTGCGCCAGGGATTGCCTTTTCTATAGTAAATTATTCAAAAAATAATTTTTTACTGTCGCAAATTTTATGTGCGCCAGGGATTGCCTTTTCTATAGTTAATTATTCAAAAAATAATTTCTTACTGTCGCAAATTTTAATTACGCCAGGGATTGCCTTTTCTATAGTAAATTATTCAAAAAATAATTTTTTACTGTCGCAAATTTTAATTACGCCAGGGATTGCCTTTTGTATAGTAAATTATTCAAAAAATAATTTTTTACTGTCGCAAATTTTAATTACGCCAGGGATTGCCTTTTCTATAGTAAATTATTCAAAAATAATTTTTTACTGTCGCAAACTTTAATTACGCCAGGGATTGCCTTTTCTATAGTAAATTATTCAAAAAATAATTTCTTACTGTCGCAAATTTTAATTACGCCAGGGATTGCCTTTTCTATAGTAAATTATTCAAAAAATAATTTTTTACTGTCGCAAATTTTAATTACGCCAGGGATTGCCTTTTCTATAGTAAATTATTCAAAAAATAATTTTCAAATGTCGCAAATTTTAATAACACCAGGGATTGCCTTTTCTATAGTAAATTATTCAAAAAATAATTTTCAACTGTCGCAAATTTTAATTACGCCAGGGATTGCCTTTTCTATAGTAAATTATTCAAAAAATAATTTTTTACTGTCGCAAATTTTAATTACGCCAGGGATTGCCTTTTCTATAGTAAATTATTCAAAAAATAATTTTTTACTGTCGCAAATTTTAATTGCGCCAGGGATTGCATTTCTATAGTAAATTATTCAAAAAATAATTTTATACTGTCGCAAATTTTAATTACGCCAGGGATTGCCTTTTCTATAGTAAATTATTCAAAAAATAATTTTATACTGTCGCAAATTTTAATTACGCCAGGGATTGCCTTTTCTATAGTAAATTATTCAAAAAATAATTTTCTACTGTCGCAAATTTTAATTACGCCAGGGATTGCCTTTTCTATAGTAAATTATTCAAAAAATAATTTTCTACTGTCGCAAATTTTAATTACGCCAGGGATTGCCTTTTCTATAGTAAATTATTCAAAAAATAATTTTCTACTGTCGCAAATTTTAATTACGCCAGGGATTGCCTTTTCTATAGTAAATTATTCAAAAAATAATTTTCTACTGTCGCAAATTTTAATTACGCCAGGGATTGCCTTTTCTATAATAAATTATTCAAAAAATAATTTTTTACTGTCGCAAATTTTAACTACGCCAGGGATTGCCTTTTCTATAGTAAACTTTTCAAAAAATAATTTTCTACTGTCGCAAATTTTAATTACGCCAGGGATTGCCTTTTCTATAGTAAATTATTCAAAAAATAATTTTTTACTGTCGCAAATTTTAATTACGCCAGGGATTGCCTTTTCTATAGTAAATTATTCAAAAAATAATTTTCTACTGTCGCAAATTTTAATTACGCCAGGGATTGCCTTTTTCTATAGTAAATTATTCAAAAAATAATTTTATACTGTAGCAAATTTTAATTGCGCCAGGGATTGCCTTTTCTATAGTAAATTATTCAAAAAATAATTTTCTACTGTCGCAAATTTTAATTGCGCCAGGGATTGCCTTTTCTATAGTAAATTATTCAAAAAATAATTTTCTACTGTCGCAAATTTTAATTACGCCAGGGATTGCCTTTTCTATAGTAAATTATTCAAAAAAATAATTTTTTACTGTCGCAAATTTTAAGTGTGCCAGGGATTGCCTTTTCTATAGTAAATTATTCAAAAAATAATTTTTTACTCTCGCAAATTTCAATTTCGCCAGGTAAATTTTTCACAAATTAATTTTTTACTGTCGCAAATTTTAAATACGCCAGGAATTGCCTTTTCTATAGTAAATTATTCAAAAATAATTTTTTTCTACTGTCGCAAATTTTAATTACCCTAGGGATTGCCTTTTCTATAGTAAATTATTCAAAAAATAATTTTTTACTGTGGCAAATTTTAATTACGCCAGGGATTGCCTTTTCTATAGTAAATTATTCAAAAAATAATTTTCTACTGTCGCAAATTTTAATTGGGCCAGGGATTGCCTTTTCTATAGTAAATTATTCAAAAAAATAATTTCAACTGTCGCAAATTTTAATTACGCCAGGGATTGCCTTTTCTATAGTAAATTATTCAAAAAATAATTTTTTACTGTCGCAAATTTTAAGTGCGCCAGGGATTGCCTTTTCTATAGTAAATTATTCAAAAAATAATTTTCTACTGTCGCAAATTGTAATTGCGCCAGGGATTGCCTTTTCTATAGTAAATTATTCAAAAAATAATTTTTTACTGTCGCAAATTTTAATTGCGCCAGGGATTGCCTTTTCTATAGTAAATTATTCAAAAAATAATTTTCAACTGTCGCAAAATTTAATTACGCCAGGGATTGCCTTTTCTATAGTAAATTATTCAAAAAATAATTTTCAACTGTCGCAAATTTTAATTACGCCAGGGATTGCCTTTTCTATAGTAAATTATTCAAAAAATAATTTTCAATTGTCGCAAATTTTAATTACGCCAGGGATTGCCTTTCTATAGTAAATTATTCAAAAAATAATTTTTTACTGTCGCAAATTTTAATTACGCCAGGGATTGCCTTTTCTATAGTAAATTATTCAAAAAATAATTTTCTACTGTCGAAAATTTTAATTGCGCCAGGGATTGCCTTTTCTATAGTAAATTATTCAAAAAAAAATTTTCAACTGTCGCAAATTTTAATTGCACCAGGGATTGCCTTTTCTATAGTAAATTATTCAAAAAATAATTTTTTACTGTCGCAAATTTTAAGTACGCCAGGGATTGCCTTTTCTATAGTAAATTATTCAAAAAATAATTTTCTACTGTCGCAAATTTTAATTACGCCAGGGATTGCCTTTTCTATAGTAAATTATTCAAAAAATAATTTTATACTGTCGCAAATTTTAATTACGCCAGGGATTGCCTTTTCTATAGTAAATTATTCAAAAAATAATTTTTTACTCTCGCAAATTTTAAATCCGCCAGGGATTGCCTTTTCTATAGTAAATTATTCAAAAAATAATTTTTTACTGTCGCAAATTTTAATTACGCCAGGGATTGCCTTTTCTATAGTAAATTATTCAAAAAATTATTTCTTACTGTCGCAAATTTTAATTACGCCAGGGATTGCCTTTTCTATAGTAAATTATTCAAAAAATAATTTTTTACTGTCGCAAATTTTAAGTGCGCCAGGGATTGCCTTTTCTATAGTAAATTATTCAAAAAATTATTTTCTACTGTCGCAAATTTTAACTGCGCCAGGGATTGCCTTTTCTATAGTAAATTATTCAAAATATAATTTTATACTGTCGCAAATTTTAATTGCGCCAGGGATTGCCTTTTATATAGTAAATTATTCAAAAAATAATTTTCTACTGTCGCAAATTTTAATTACGCCAGGGATTGCCTTTTCTATAGTAAATTTTGCAAAAAATAATTTTCAACTGTCGCAAATTTTAATTACGCCAGGGATGGCCTTTTCTATAGTAAACTTTTCAAAAAATAATTTTCAACTCTCGCAAATTTCAAATCCGCCAGGGATTGCCTTTTCTATAGTAAATTTTGCAAAAAATAATTTTCAACTGTCGCAAATTTTAATTACGCCAGTAATTGCCTTTTCTACAGTAAATTATTCAAAAAACAATTTTTTACTGTCGCAAATTTTAATTGCGCCAGGGATTGCCTTTTCTATAGTAAATTTTGCAAAAAATAATTTTTTACTGTTGCAAATTTTAATTGCGCCAGGGGATTGCCTTTTCTATAGTAAATTATTCAAAAAATAATTTTATACTGTCGCAAATTTTAATTACGCCAGGGATTGCCTATTCTATAGTAAATTATTCAAACAATAATTTTCTACTGTCGCAAATTTTAATTACGCCAGGGATTGCCTTTTCTATAGTAAATTATTCAAAAAAATAATTTTCTACTGTCGCAAATTTTAATTACGCCAGGGATTGCCTTTTCTATAGTAATTTATTCAAAAAATAATTTTCTACTGTCGCAAATTTTAATTACGCCAGGGATTGCCTTTTCTATAGTAAATTATTCAAAAAATAATTTTCTACTGTCGCAAATTTTAATTGCGCCAGGGATTGCCTTTTCTATAGTAAATTATTCAAAAAATAATTTTTTACTGTCGCAAATTTTAATTACGCCAGGGATTGCCTTTTCTATAGTAAATTATCCAAAAAATAATTTTCTACTGTCGCATATTTTAATTACGCCAGGGATTGCCTTTTCTATAGTAAATTATTCAAAAAATAATTTTCTACTGTCGCAAATTTTAATTGCGCCAGGGATTGCCTTTTCTATAGTAAATTATTCAAAAAATAATTTTCTACTGTCGCAAATTTTAATTACGCCAGGGATTGCCTTTTCTATAGTAAATTTTGCAAAAAATAATTTTTTACTGTCGCAAATTTTAATTACGCCAGGGATTGCCTTTTCTATAGTAAATTATTCAAAAAATAATTTTCTACTGTCGCAAATTTTAATTGCGCCAGGGATTGCCTTTTCTATAGTAAATTATTCAAAAAATTATTTTTTACTGTCGCAAATTTTAAATACGCCAGGGATTGCCTTTTCTATAGTAACTTATTCAAAAAATAATTTTTTACTGTCGCAAATTTTAAATATCCCAGGGATTGCCTTTTCTATAGTAAATTTCTCACAAATTAATTTCTTACTGTCGCAAATTTTAAATACGCCAGGGATTGCCTTTTCTATAGTAAATTATTCAAAAAATAATTTTCTACTGTCGCAAATTTTAATTACGCCAGGGATTGCCTTTTCTATAGTAAATTATTCAAAAAATAATTTTTTACTGTCGTAAATTTTAAATACGCCAGGGATTGCCTTTTCTATAGTAAATTTTGCAAAAAAATAATTTTTTACTGTCGCAAATTTTAAATATCCCGGGGATTGCCTTTTCTATAGTAAATTTCTCACAAATTAATTTCTTACTGTCGCAAATTTTAAATACGCCAGGGATTCCCTTTTCTATAGTAAATTATTCAAGAAATAATTTTTTACTGTCGCAAATTTTAAGTGCGCCAAGGATTGCCTTTTCTATAGTAAATTATTCAAAAAATAATTTTCAACTGTCGCAAATTTTAATAACGCCAGGGATTGCCTTTTCTATAGTAAATTATTCAAAAAATAATTTTTTACTGTCGCAAATTTTAATTGCGCCAGGGATTGCCTTTTCTATAGTAAATTATTCAAAAAATAATTTTCAACTGTCGCAAAATTTAATTACGCCAGGGATTGCCTTTTCTATAGTAAATTATTCAAAAAATAATTTTCAACTGTCGCAAATTTTAATTACGCCAGGGATTGCCTTTTCTATAGTAAATTATTCAAAAATAATTTTCAATTGTCGCAAATTTTAATTACGCCAGGGATTGCCTTTTCTATAGTAAATTATTCAAAAAATAATTTTTTACTGTCGCAAATTTTAATTACGCCAGGGATTGCCTTTTCTATAGTAAATTATTCAAAAAATAATTTTCTACTGTCGAAAATTTTAATTGCGCCAGGGATTGCCTTTTCTATAGTAAATTATTCAAAAAATAATTTTCAACTGTCGCAAATTTTAATTGCACCAGGGATTGCCTTTTCTATAGTAAATTATTCAAAAAATAATTTTTTACTGTCGCAAATTTTAAGTACGCCAGGGATTGCCTTTTCTATAGTAAATTATTCAAAAAATAATTTTCTACTGTCGCAAATTTTAATTACGCCAGGGATTGCCTTTTCTATAGTAAATTATTCAAAAAATAATTTTATACTGTCGCAAATTTTAATTACGCCAGGGATTGCCTTTTCTATAGTAAATTATTCAAAAAATAATTTTTTACTCTCGCAAATTTTAAATCCGCCAGGGATTGCCTTTTCTATAGTAAAATATTCAAAAAATAATTTTTTACTGTCGCAAATTTTAATTACGCCAGGGATTGCCTTTTCTATAGTAAATTATTCAAAAAATTATTTCTTACTGTCGCAAATTTTAATTACGCCAGGGATTGCCTTTTCTATAGTAAATTATTCAAAAAATAATTTTTTTCTGTCGCAAACTTTAATTACGCCAGGGATTGCCTTTTCTATAGTAAATTATTCAAAAAATAATTTTCTACTGTCGCAAATTTTAATTACGCCAGGGATTGCCTTTTCTCTAGTAAATTATTCAAAAAATAATTTTCTACTCTCGCAAATTTTAATTACGCCAGGGATTGCCTTTTCTATAGTAAATTATCCAAAAAATAATTTTATACTGTCGCAAATTTTAATTACGTCAGGGATTGCCTTTTCTATAGTAAATTATTCAAAAAATAATTTTTTACTGTCGCAAATTTTAAGTGCGCCAGGGATTGCCTTTTCTATAGTAAATTATTCAAAAAATTATTTTCTACTGTCGCAAATTTTAACTGCGCCAGGGATTGCCTTTTCTATAGTAAATTATTCAAAATATAATTTTATACTGTCGCAAATTTTAATTGCGCCAGGGATTGCCTTTTATATAGTAAATTATTCAAAAAATAATTTTCTACTGTCGCAAATTTTAATTACGCCAGGGATTGCCTTTTCTATAGTAAATTTTGCAAAAAATAATTTTCAACTGTCGCAAATTTTAATTACGCCAGGGATTGCCTTTTCTATAGTAAACTTTTCAAAAAATAATTTTCAACTGTCGCAAATTTCAAATCCGCCAGGGATTGCCTTTTCTATAGTAAATTTTGCAAAAAATAATTTTCAACTGTCGCAAATTTTAATTACGCCAGTAATTGCCTTTTCTACAGTAAATTATTCAAAAAACAATTTTTTACTGTCGCAAATTTTAATTGCGCCAGGGATTGCCTTTTCTATAGTAAATTTTGCAAAAAATAATTTTTTACTGTTGCAAATTTTAATTGCGCCAGGGATTGCCTTTTCTATAGTAAATTATTCAAAAAATAATTTTATACTGTCGCAAATTTTAGTTACGCCAGGGATTGCCTATTCTATAGTAAATTATTCAAACAATAATTTTCTACTGTCGCAAATTTTAATTACGCCAGGGATTGCCTTTTCTATAGTAAATTATTCAAAAAATAATTTTCTACTGTCGCAAATTTTAATTACGCCAGGGATTGCCTTTTCTATAGTAATTTATTCAAAAAATAATTTTCTACTGTCGCAAATTTTAATTACGCCAGGGATTGCCTTTTCTATAGTAAATTATTCAAAAAATAATTTTCTACTGTCGCAAATTTTAATTGCGCCAGGGATTGCCTTTTCTATAGTAAATTATTCAAAAAATAATTTTTTACTGTCGCAAATTTTAATTACGCCAGGGATTGCCTTTTCTATAGTAAATTATCCAAAAAATAATTTTCTACTGTCGCAAATTTTAATTACGCCAGGGATTGCCTTTTCTATAGTAAATTATTCAAAAAATAATTTTCTACTGTCGCAAATTTTAATTGCGCCAGGGATTGCCTTTTCTATAGTAAATTATTCAAAAAATAATTTTCTACTGTCGCAAATTTTAATTACGCCAGGGATTGCCTTTTCTATAGTAAATTTTGCAAAAAATAATTTTTTACTGTCGCAAATTTTAATTACGCCAGGGATTGCCTTTTCTATAGTAAATTATTCAAAAAATAATTTTCTACTGTCGCAAATTTTAATTGCGCCAGGGATTGCCTTTTCTATAGTAAATTATTCAAAAAATTATTTTTTACTGTCGCAAATTTTAAATACGCCAGGGATTGCCTTTTCTATAGTAACTTATTCAAAAAATAATTTTTTACTGTCGCAAATTTTAAATATCCCAGGGATTGCCTTTTCTATAGTAAATTTCTCACAAATTAATTTCTTACTGTCGCAAATTTTAAATACGCCAGGGATTGCCTTTTCTATAGTAAATTATTCAAAAAATAATTTTCTACTGTCGCAAATTTTAATTACGCCAGGGATTGCCTTTTCTATAGTAAATTATTCAAAAAATAATTTTTTACTGTCGTAAATTTTAAATACGCCAGGATTGCCTTTTCTATAGTAAATTTTGCAAAAAAATAATTTTTTACTGTCGCAAATTTTAAATATCCCAGGGATTGCCTTTTCTATAGTAAATTTCTCACAAATTAATTTCTTACTGTCGCAAATTTTAAATACGCCAGGGATTCCCTTTTCTATAGTAAATTATTCAAAAATAATTTTTTACTGTCGCAAATTTTAAGTGCGCCAAGGATTGCCTTTTCTATAGTAAATTATTCAAAAAATAATTTTCAACTGTCGCAAATTTTAATTACGCCAGGGATTGCCTTTTCTATAGTAAATTATTCAAAAAATAATTTTTTATTGTCGCAAATTTTAATTACGCCAGGGATTGC